>NW_017547098.1:3288810-3306372 GCF_001854935.1 Bemisia tabaci
GGGGGGGGGGGGGGGGGGGGGGTCGACGAGTGCGTTTCGCAAGTCTATTTTTACGTTTTAAAGTACGTGAAAGCGTTAAGTGGGGAGAGAGATGTAAAAAAATCCGAAATCTATCGTGACGTAAGTTATGACGGCCCCTTGCACTCCTCCGGAAAAATCATGTAGCGATCTATTGGAAAAAGTGTTCAACACCATTTGGACCGCGTCGAGCAGAATGAAACCAAGCCACATCATGCTATTGCCAATGGCAATTGGGCAGTTTAATTTTGTACAAAAAATCGGTTTAGCAGGGTTTTTTTTTTTTTTTTTACAAATTTCGGTGAATTTTTTGCATATTACGAAGCAAATTCCTTGACATTTTCAAAAGAACTTGCGCAACGTTCTCTTCTTAAAATTACCCAGTTTTTGGCAATAGCTGATGTAGTTTGGTTCCTCTCTGCTAATCGCGGTCCATTCATAGACGACTTTCATATTTCAAACACAAATCAAGGGCAAGGGATGAGATGCCCCTTCCCCTTCTATTTTTTAAGGGCACGAAAAACCTTCGAGTTCCATTAACTCCCTCTTTTTCACAATGATTCATAAATTGGCATGGGTTTATGTAAGCATGATGAAGTTTATTTGCATTGAATAAGTATGCATATCTTACACATATGAGGATTCTAAACAAATTTAGTGGGTGAAATACGATGATTACTCACCACAGGGGTCTATCGGTATTGACGATCTGTATACAGTCGCGAATTTTTTTTCGGACGGAACACTCCCCCTCGCGCCCAAGGCTACACCAATGGGATGAATTGTAACAATTTCAGGATCGTAACACAAGGAAATATAAAGTACGCATTGCCTTTTACATTTCGCCAACGTGTACCACGGGATTACGATCTGCCTGGCGGTAGTATAGCCCTGTGTCAGGTTGGCACAGAAGCCAGGCTACAGGAATACAATGTGCGGTGATCTCGATAGAGGAATAATTGATGGCATCTTGAGCGTGGGTAATTAACAGTTTCAGGTGCTTTTTTATTTCAGCTCCTATTAATTGGCAATCGATCCCTTATTGTTGGCGCGCGGTCGCCATTTCTCAATTTGACGGCTGAAATTTTGGCTCTACGGTCTTTTCACGCTTCTGCCGTAGCACGGAAGAGGTTAGACACTGCGAGACTAAACCTTGGTAAATTGAAAATTAACAATATCGATAATTTTCTCCACGTCTCAATTGAGGTATATAAGGAATTCCAAAATTGAAAGTAAGTAACCATTTTCCTCTGTTATTATAAGACTATTAGCAGAAATGTTTTTATCCAATGGATTCTCAAGCTTCCTAAAAACATGTGCCCCGCGGGTTGTATCCATGGAACCGGTTGATACGAGCTTCAGATATAGGTCTACGAATACATCGTAAAAAAAAAGAATCGAGCATCATATTGGAAAAAAAGGGAACAAATCGAGATTCAAAGATTTTTTTTTTTTACCACTACCCTTGAATTTTCAAGCCGGGTCAAATGGACCAAACCATCTCTTGCGGAAGAGTTGTGGTGCCAGTGCATGCGAACTTTAGATAAAGGTATACACATTTATCCTGAAAGAAGGATCAGACATCAAATTAGGAAAAAAAGAATAGGGTCAAGTGTCAACCTAGCCATAGCTAATAGAGACGTATTCAGGCTTCCTTTTGGTAAAAATATTCTCCTGAATCTGAGTGACGCCTCATTGACAGCATTGAGTGGAGCGTTGCGAGTTCACGCCTCTCGCCATGACGCCTTCAATTTTGGAGACGCAACACGGACACCCATCAAGCACGTATAGTTGTATCCCTGCGCCGTCATCAACGCGCGCCGTTTCCCTTGCTCTATTTTCATGCTATGTTGGTTCCATCTGTCTAATTCATAGTGGTGCTTCAAGGGCTACGAGGATAAAACAACCGAAGATTGGAGAGGCGTAATCGGCTCTCGTTTTTTTAAAATTTTCTCTCAAATATGAGCGACACTTCATTGGTAGTATTAGTTCGCGCTTCGCGCCATCGCGCCTTCAATTTTGGAGACGCAACACGGACATCCATCAAGCACGAATAGTTGTATCTCCGCGCCATCATCAACGAGCGTCCTTTCCCTTGATCTATTTTCATGTTGTGTCAGTTCCATTTATCTTATTTGTATTGATACTTCAAGGGCTTCTTGAGTAAAACAGCCAAAGGTAGGAGAGACGTGTTCGGGCCTGGCTTTTTAACTTTTCTCCCGAATCTAAGCAACACCTCATAGGCAGCATACAGCGGGACATTGCAAGTTCACGCCTCGGGTCATCACGCCTTCAATTTTTCAGATGCAACAAGGACATCCATCAAGCACGAATAGTTGTATCTCTGCGCCGTCATTAACACGCTTCCTTTCTCTTTTTCTTGTTCCATGTTATGTTGGTTTTGTCAGCGTAAAAGTTACTTCCGAAGATTAATACTCCGATTCATCTCATCATTACTATAATTTAGTAACAAAATTGAGCATTTGCTTTGGCCATCCTCAGAGAAATTGCAAAAACTAGCTCAGAGAGTGCTTGCTCTGATACCCATCATTCAGCTTTTACGCATTTTACGCATTTTACGCATTTTATGCTTAACGTAAAAATACAATACAATATTGAACACATTTTAAAGTGTATATTTTTCCCGTCCATTTTTAAGAAAATTAACAAAAGTGTATCTACTAACATCCTAGACGTCTTTTTGAGGAATCTTCTTTTTCCTTGCGCTTCTGGTACATTTCCCTATTCTGGAATAAAAAAGTTGTTTTCCGAGGAGGGTGGCCTAAAATTACTGACCGATTGTTTTGGTCTCGATATGTCAGCAACGCGGCGCGTTGATATCATTTTCAAAAATAAAAATAGGTTCATTTTGAAAACACCTCGGGGTCGTTGGGATTAGTGTGTATCCCGCCGAGTGCACTGTACATCCTCGAAAAGAATGTTTGGCAACAAGTGCTGGTTTAAGATTAATTACAAAGGGATTCTCATTAGATTTTCTCATCGACGTTTGCCAACTGTCGCGACAAATAAATCGATCTATCCAACCTGGCGCGGTTGCAAGTGCTCTGCTTTACACTCACTCCTCTATTCTGAGCGAACTTTTTTTTTTAAACAATACTCTTAAATTTGGCAATCCTCCAGATGGGCAAAGGATGCCACAGCGTGCAATGGTTAATCCATATCTTTACTATGTACAGACATTGATTCTGTGTTCTTGCATTGATGCCAGATAGACTGAGCCGCGGGTGAGATCAAAATGTATACAAATTTATCCCTGATCAGATTCATTTAATCCTCTCTTGTCTCTTCACTCTTATTTTCCTAAGAACACTGAAAAAAAAACTCCGGCCGTGGAAGCCGCAATTACGGGCAATATAGACATACCGTCCGTTCCGGGCTCAAAGGCCGAAAATTCCGGCTGCTGGAGCAATCAAAGCTACGCCTCCAGCAGCCGGAATTTTCTGCCTTTGAGCCCGGAACGGACGGTATGTCTATATAGCACGTAATTGCGGCTCTCACGGCCGGAGTTTTTTTTTTCAGTGAAAGAACGTATTTATGCTGAAAGGAGATATGTGCATAGGATTTGCGTTTAACATAGTTTCTTTTAGCATAAACACGTACTAACGCACTACATGCTCTACGTACTACACATACAAAGTTATGAGCGCCTTTGCCGCCCGTAAATGAACGGATTTAACTCTATTCAGCCTAACTACACTGTCGTGATAGCGAAGAGAGCTGTAATTATACACATAAGAAGGGTTTAAACAAAATGGGCTCCATAGCGTTTGTGCGGAAAATTGTATAGAAAGAAAGCCTACGTACATATGGACAGCATTTTGCTATTTTGGACCTATAAATTCTGGCTCATCTGAAAAAACACGTATGTGCATAGGGAAATTAATGGCACATACGTTGTTTTTGAACCGGGCCGGAATTTATAGTTCCTAATTGCAAAATGTAGTCCATATATAGGTCGCTTTATAGCACTCCCTCGCGCTCTACGCTCCTCCACTGCTGCAGAAAGTCTACGTTCTTTGTCGAATTGTCACCAATCATCCGAAAGACTCTTAGAAATCGTTTGGATGATTAAAAAACAACAAGTTTTATTTCAACTACATAAAAATGTCATTTTTCATTTTCATGCGTCAAGCTAGTGGTAGGTGAGACTGTCGTAAGTGCTATCTTCTGCATCCGTTTGTAGTTGCGGTTTGGACACACAAAAAACAAATTTTCAGGTTTGAAATTTGCAGAGAAGGCATTTTACTTAAAAGTACCGTTCCGAACGGCTCTTTGTAGGAATAATGCGCCTTACAGCTGTATTGTCTGAATAAACTATATCAATTTTGGCGCACTTACAACTTTGTCATACGTCTCTTTTCCATACGAAGTATACAACTACGTGGTGACGAAATATTAAATAGGAGTAATCATGAAGTTTTAAAAGTATAGGAATACTCTAAGTTTGAAAATATTCTACGTGAGAACTCTACTACTGGAGATTTTGATCACGTTTTTGCGTTGGGAATCTCCGTAATTTTCTTCCTTTCCTTAAAAATATTTGAAATACTCTGACGCTATAGCTGGATGGAAAAAAGACGAAATCGGGGACTTACATGATCGGCGAAATTAATAGATTTTTTTCAAATTATAGCACCACGCAAGATCATGTCAAAGTTATTCCGAAGTCAATAGAAAACGTTGCGTTGATATCAACGCCCAGTGCAGAAGCAACTATTCGTACTCATCGGTTGTCTGTCTTGCATCCATCGCAACTGAAGGCGCACAGACTTTGTGATTCACGCTGATGATTAGCGGTGCGCGCCGAACTAATGCACCATGTTGCAAGAAAAACATGGCTCCAAGAGGGAGAAGCTTAAATAAAAGTCTCGAATGGGTCCTTTTAAAAACTTGAAAATGTATTGTGCTTCTTGGTATTTCTCTGTCTCTATTCTGCTGAAAAAAGAATAAAACAAAAATAACTTTATTACGCATACCTTAAAATGAAGCTGAATTTATGCGAACACGAAATATTGCGTCGGATTAGTGAAATCGAACGATTCCATTTCAAGGCCATTTGCTTTCAGCTTTACTTCCGGTCTTAAAGTCGAGGTGTTCCTAGGTGTAATTATCCGCTTTTAAGCCAAAGTTTCAATGCGAAAAGAGTAATTCAAAAAAACTTGTCAAATAAGCAAATTTTTACGTGTGGATTTGGTTAAAGTTTTAAGCTTACTGCCAGCCTCCGTTAAAACAAAACGAAATCTCCCTCCGGACGACGGCGCACCCTCAACATTTTTGGATTTCATGCTGGCAGCGATGACGACCACATCCAAAATTCTCGACCTACCTCTCAAGGTGAGTCGAGAATTTGGTCGAAGGGTGAATTTAGTTCTTGACTTCAGCAGAGCGTCTTTCTCTTTTGGTTTGCAACCCTACCGATGTGGTTAAAAAAGTCGACCAAAACTAGTGCTCCCATTTCCCTGAACCAGTTCAAAATTTTGGAACTTTCGGAATTTTTTGATTTTCTACCAGAACTTTTGAAATTCCCAAAATGTTCCGGATATTTTGCATATTCTTTTGGTTTGGAACCCTACCGATCTGGTTAGAAAAGTCGACCAAATCGAGTGCTCCCATTTCCGGAACCAGTTACAAACTTTGGAAATTTCGAGATTTTCAAGAATTTCTCCCGGAACTTTTGGGAATCCCGAAATGCTCCAGATCTTTTGCAGTTTTCGAGACTTTCTCGGAACTTTTGAAAAAAATCAGAAACGAATCCCGGAACTTTTGACGGGCATGGAATGGGAGCACTGACCAAATCCACACGCGAAAATTCGCCTAAATATCTGGATGTTTGCTTTCCTCCGTTATGAACTCATATTTACGACGTGGAAATATTTGTTCTAAATTCTGCGGGTGATGTGGCAAGAAGGGCTTGATGATGGGAGACAATCCCAGTTGCAGCGTATCACGTCGAGTCGTATCGATGCGGCGCGACAACGCAACGCTACAACGCTCGGCGAATTTCAGCGCGGCAGTGAACCTCAAAAATCAAATTAATAAGTGTCGCCGCGCCCTAGGGCCCGGCTCGCTGGATTCCTTTCAAAACCGCGTCCGCGAACCGTACCCGCATGCCTCACCTGAGAACACGGGATTCCGGGCTCTATTTTTGGTTGCTTCGCTTCGAGACAAACTCGCTAAACCCTCTCATCGATTTTATGCAGGGGATTACTGCAAATCATATCGAGGAAATATTATTGAGGAAAATGGACCACTAGATAAGGTACGAATTTCAGCATCCTGATTCATGTTTCTTCACCAAAATTTCACGTAAAACACGATGCGCTAGACGAAAATTACCGAAATCAACTCCTTCCGAAGATATTTAATAAAAAAAAAAAAGAAAATAAATACAAGAAAAATTCTTGAAAAAATACGACATAAAATGAAAAGTAAAATTAAAATTAGTGGATAAAACATCATAAAAACAACTAAAAAAGTCAATAACTTCAATCAGTAAATAATTTAAAATAAAATACTAATCTTGGAAAAGGCGTCCAGGTGTTCTTGGTGCGTGAATTGAAACCACACCACCCGCTCATGAAAACTCAATGCTCTGCGTGATTCACATCGCGCGCTAAACGTTATCATGAACGCCTCTGCGATAAAAAAATCTGGCAACCTCAATCTTGACGCTTTGGCTCAGCTATAGCAAATTACTTATAGTTTGAACAACACATGGAGGGATATGAACGTTGCTCGATTGAGAAGCTTGCTGAAACCGTTGTAGTGCGCGATTTGACTCACGTGGAGCTTTGAGTTTCTTGTGAGCGGGCAGTTCAAATCCCTCGTAACCAATGTGAAATAAAAATGTTAATATCTCCATTAGGAGTTGGTTTCATTAGTTTTCGTTGCGCGAATCGTGTTCTACGTAAAATTCTAGTCAAGAAACATGTATCAGACTGCTTAAAGTCGTACCTTGTCTTGTGGTCCATTATTAATATTTTTCCTTGAAATTTTTAAACTTTTTAGACCAAATTACAAACAAAATTACCTGGGAAATTGGAAGAAGAATATTCACAAATTTTCTTGAAAATTAGTGCTTTGTCGAAGGAAATTTGGCAACGCCTGAAGGCTCATACTGCGTTTTTCCTCAGCACTGCAGTATTCCTGGGCCTCCTATCGTTGGGTGCACTGCATCATAGCATCCTATAAAATGCTCCCAAAATGAACCAAACCTCTCGCAATTTATATGTTAATAAGATACTAAAAAGAGGTCTCGGTTGAAAACTTAGAGATTATTTAAGCAAATTTAACAACGGGCACCCTGGTGAAAAATTTGCCACCGTCCACTAATGTTTCGATGGACAAATGTGTCTTCGCTCCTAAACATTTTCTCCCAAATAACCGAGTGCTCACAAGCAGTATCGTCGCTCCTCCGACGCAAAGGCTTGTCTCCATTTCCGTGTACGCCACGAAAAGCATGCAGTTATATGGGTGACAGGGCTCACGTAGAAATGGGATATACGCGACGACATGTGCGACAGACATATTCGAAAGTATTGCTGTTGGCTCCAAATTCACAGCGGTTGATTAATTTCCAGATTGTTCAATTCGCGCTCTCGTGTGAGCCTTTCCGATGCCTCTCCCGATCAATCACTTTAAATTGCATGCAAATTTCATGTTACAGACTGCCAAAAAGCCCCGTGCCAAATGACCAGAGGTGAATCCGGGGCAAAAAATTGCTAGACAACTAAAATTGTCCCCTCGGTATTTGACTCCATTTCAGAGCCTCCAGATTTGTGCGAGTAATGCCATTGTTTGAGAAGCACAGCATCTAGTGATCATGGGCGGAAATAGGATGTGGCCGGGGGGGGGGGGGCTCCCCACAATTCTCCATGGCCCCTTCCAAAAAATGTCAAGTACCCAAGCTACTAATTAGTCCTGAGGTAAAATGCATAGGGAATGTAATAAAACCCAACAGTGTTATGTTTTGAATGAACTAAAACCCACAGTGAAATGATATTTTTAAGTCAGCAAAATTTCTTCAATCTGTAATATTTAATTCCATTTAATTTGCCATTGAGAATGACTTAAAAATTGCTCAAGAGACATTCCAAGTTCTGCATCCCCCTGTGCCCCCCTCACATGAAATTCCTAGTTCCGCCCATGCTAATGATACTAATGTCACTGCTTACCGCTTAAATATGAAATCAGTGCGCTCACTGTAATGAAATGTGATTCTAGGAAGTACAAATTTTGTTTCCTATACAATCAATAGATTTATGAGGAATTTTTATTCACTTAGAGGAAAAATAATCGCTGCTCTTGCAATGGGCCTAAGAAGGATAACTCCTCGTAGAAAATAGCTCAAAATTAACGACGAGCGCATCAAAAAACTCTGAAATGCATGTTTAACGACACAGTCTGCCTAAGAAATACGCGTTTTATTAAGCTTCCCGCTCCAAAAAAGATACTACGGCACAGGTGGACATCTCGTAAGAGGAGTCGTACCATCCAAACCTTGCGAACTAGGATGCGACACAATATATTCATCATGGCTGTCATCTCCGCGCGCTAATCGTGAGGAAACACCTTGGTCATTATCAACGCACAAAAATTGTGAATCTAAAACACGCCAGTTGATAAAATCCTGTCTTGTCATGTGCGTTTTGGCAGGTTGACGTAGACCATGCATTTACAGCATCCTAGTGCGCAAGGGTTGGATGGGACGACTCCGCTTACGAGGTGTTCACATGTGCCGTAGTATCGTTTTTGTAGCGGGAAGCTTAAAAAAAGGCATATTTCTTACGCAGATTCTGAAGTTAGGAGCGTATTTCAGACTTTCTCGATACGTTCATCGTCATTTTTGAGCCATTTCCATAAGAAATGACTCTTCTTTTATTTGCTCTAGCTAGAGTTTGCAGGCTTGCAAAGGTTTGAGACCCATTCTCTCAGTGGATTCCAGGTTCAATCTACTCCTTTAGTCTTAGTTACAATGTTGCTTCTGTGATTAAAATTTTTCCGGTCTTGATAACAAATGCAGTATTGTTATCGGAACCAAACTCTTTATTAGTTTTTTGATTACGATCAGCTATTTGGATGAATTGAACCATGCATTGAGGTGAAATAACTCTTCTTTTTGCTCTGGGTGGTATTTGCGGGCTTGCAAAGGTTTGAAGCCCATTCTTTCAGTGGATTCCAGGTTCAATCTACTCCTTTGGTCTTAGTTACAATGTTACTTCCGCGATGAAAATTATTCCGGTCTTGATAACAAAATTTCTACCTGGAGCGAAATTCAGCTATGCATTCACAACTGCAAAAATGTCGAAGGAAATCGACAAGCCCAGCGTGCATAATGGCTATTTCAATTGTAATCTTCCGTCACATTCTTACGGCGCAATGACGTAACTCCCCGGAGCTCCCCGGAATGCGTGAGGTATCACGCCGCATTTGAAGGCGTCTTCAAACACAGCCACGAAATACCCGGATTATCGTTTTGCATGGTTCATATTATTTTGTTTTCATTTCTAACCATTTGTTTATTCTTAATCCTCGTATAAAAGCCACCCATTTGCTAAATACAATTCTAGCTGGAGCGTATTTCAGCTATGCATTCACCACTGAAAAAATGTCGAAGGAAATCGAAAAGGCCAGCGTGCATGAAGGCTATTTCCATTTTAATCTTCCTTCACATTCTTACGGCGCAATGATACAACTATTTGAACTCTCCGGAATGCGTGAGGTATCACGCCGCATTTGAAGGCGTTTTCAAACACAGCCAAGTTCCGATACCTGGATTATCGTTTTGCATAGTTCATATTATTTTTGTATATTCCGTACCACTTGTTGATTGTTAATCCTCGTATAAAAACCACCTATTCGCTAAATACAATTAATGTAGTTTTGCTATCGGAACCACACTCCTTACTAGTTTTTCGATTACAATCAGCTGTTTGGATGAATTGTAACTGACTTACCTGAAGCGCCTTTTTTGAAGGAATTCTTCGATTTACTTGATCTTCGTGCTATTTCTGTGTGATGCTATATTTTTTAGGGGAACCTAAACTGCTTGGAGATCAAATTAAATTCAAAACCGTAAGTTCCTAAAATTAATCACGAGTGGCAGTAACCGAACACTTTTCATTCAAACGAATTGAATCAATGGCTTTTGATGGTTTCTCCACATAGAAAGTGGTCGATGATTCTGAAGTCAAAGATGAGTGAAATGAAAAGGTCCAAACCACACAAACACTTCCTAAGATAGTCTTTCAAGTTGAACTTGGATGAAGTCTATATTGTGAATGGTCTTGAATTTGACCATGACCAATGTCATTTGTCTCTTTCGTAAATTGTGTGCTTTGTAAAATGTCAAAACCGCATTTATCACGACAGCAAACATGTTTTATTTTGTAAATTTATCATTCATCCACTGCGCTGTTTCTCCAAAAATACATCAGTATTTTATTGCATCCATTTCCCGCTGCCTATGCTCTTGTCATATTTTACTTTGCTGACAGAAATCTATATAAGGGTGGTTTTACGATAACTGGAATAGTTTTGTCGCCGTAACAGACAACACATTTTTCGGTCATATTTTTAGTAGAAATGATGATCAGAATATGACAGAAAAATGTGTTGTCTGTTACGGCGACAAAACTATTCCAGTTATCGTGAGACCACCCATAACTCAATGCCTTGAGACATTATGTGAATTTTGCTCGACTTACACGGAACACTCACAATTTTTATTCAAAATGTAGAAAATGAAAGGAAATGAGACAACGTCTGATATCGTTAGGTTGATACTGATCGAATCCGAACAGTAATCTGCCTTACCAAGGAAGAATGCCGTATGAACATTCGAGAGTTGCCAAATTCCCCTTGACAAAACGCGTGTTTTTGAGGACATTTTCGCACTTTTTCCTTGAAATTTTCAGATATTTTAGATTAAATTGCCCAACGAAATTGTCTGAAAAATCTGGAAAAAATATTCACAATTTGTCCTGTAAAAATTCGGTGAATATCGAAGGAAATTTGGCAACGTCTGAAGGCTCATACGGCGTTCTTTCTAAGATTGGTGGTAGGAAATCTACTCACTGCTTCGCATCCTTCCGACATGCGTAAAAAATTTGCGCGTTTTGAGCTTCCGCTGTAAAAAAGTATACGTCGGTAAATACGCAATTTGACTTCCGCGAGTCACCTCACATTAATAACTCTACGTGCCAAACCTTTGCGTTAAACGCCCATCATATGACGCAATTCCTGGAGTGCCATGAAAAAAATGTCCAAAAAAGCGATGGAGCTTCCTCATTATGAGGCATTTCGCCGTCATCATCAAGGTACGGGGCTCGGTCGTCGGGGGCGACGGATATAGTTGATTGGTAAATAGGTTATTTGAAAGTACCTCAACTGTACAAAGTCATTAACACCATAAATTAGGAAGATCGATACAGAAATTAATTTATGTACGTATAGTTGGTTGGTGAATACATTTATTTGAAGGTGCCTTGAAAACATAGCCGTTAACACCCTGGAAAATAGAGATCGACACAAAGAGAGAAAAATCAAAAGTCCAAAAAAAAAAAAAAAAATGGGGACTGTCGCGACACGGTCGTCGGGGGCGACGGATATGGTTCGATAGGTTTATTTGAAAGTACCTTAACTGTACAAAATCACTATCGCTTTAAAAAGGGAAGATCGATACAGAGTTAGTTAGTTATTTTAATTATAGACTCTCAGCATCCTCAGTTAATTCATCCATTATGGGTAGTTTAACAATGAGCATCAAATATTTTTTTGACCGTGTTGGCGTATGACACATCAATTGCAATCCAAAACTGACAAGATAGAAAATACCCTCTTTCTAATGGGTAGTCCGAATATTTTAACACGCGTCATGTCGCTTTAAAAAGGTTTCCAGTTGTTTCAGCAAGAAATCTCGTCGCGGCACACTTAAAGGAAACATTTTTCCCGCGTGGGAGTTTACGCTCAGTTTGCTCACACTTGTTCTTTGACACAATCACTCAAGGGAGTAACCGAATTTGGATAATATGATGTGTTCCACCCAAAACAACCATAACTTTTAACTTTTAATACTGTGCACGTTCTCACTCCGGTCTGTGGGTGTTTGCGGCACTGCGGATATCCGACGTGTACGCAGGAGGGGATATTCCAGCGCAAATGCGGAACATCCTTCGATAAATATTTAAAAGCTAGCTTGCATCTGTCATCTCCACTGATTCTTTGGAGGGTTCTAGTTGCTGTTCCTGATAGGTCGGGGTTCATAGACGCATGCGTATTCTCATTACAATAGTCGGTATTCAGGAGGTTCAGTAGTGAATTTCTCAGAACGTCTTTTCGTGATCTGCTCCGCCCCTAAATCATAGAAAACACAGTTTTTACAGGTATTAAATGATGAAGAAAAATCTGTTTCTTGTGATGAAATTGATCGTGACGCAGCACAGCAAAATGTGCCTTGCTGTGGAAATTCAAATTGTTCAGTACCAAGGAAAAACAAGTTTGTGGTAAAATACTCTTAAAAACATATATCAATTCAAAGTTTTAAGCCATTATTCGCTTTATTTGTAATGTTGTGAGCATTTGATGTCAATTGTTCCATAGGACGCTAGCTTTTTCTTCAATTTCGGCGATGCTGGAATTTGAAGGACAATTTTTGGATCACATTTTCTAAGGGTACAATCCATTTTTTCCTCTTAAATTAAATTCCCTCAATTTGAGTTTGCTCACATTGGAATCTAAGAGTCCTATAATGTCCTATAACTTATAAAGCAATCAGAGAGCGGTAAAGCTATGGAAATATTCTCTTCTGTATGTACTACGTAAGCCATTCTGGCCAAATTCATCCCCCATTCAACCCTATAAGCTATCCGGAAACCGGGAGATTTTCTCTCTCCCCATCTTTTGAATCATACAAACCTGGCTTGGCACCCTTCCCTTTCTTTCCCCCGAAAAATAACGTAGAAAACTAGAGAAAACGCTACAGATCTTTTTTTACAATATAAAATATTATTTTTTTTCAAATCGGGAGGCTTACATCCCCCTGAGTCTGACTTCCATCCCTCCCGCATGAAGCCCTGAAAATCAAGCTTACGCCCCATCACTCCAAATTTTTTCGGAGAACGATTTCTGTTAAGACGTGTCAGAAATTCTGCGTGTTAATTTTCGATAGAAAAGCCCCTTATAACCCAAATTATAAAATTCAGGTCATTTTCGTGCAAGTTGAAGTGATGAGGTTGTATTAAGATTCGATGGTTTGTATCACCAGACACGGTAGATTCAAACTTGAAAAAGTTTATTCTCCCATCTAAGTTTTTTGAAGTGAAAGTTAGAAGCCGTCGAAACTACAGTTACGTTGTCAACTTTTTGGCAATTTTTTTTTTTGTAACAAAATGTTTGCCAAACAATCCTTCATGCAGTGGTAACAAAAACAATAGGAATTTAAATGAAGAGAAAACCCTGGGTAATATAAATTTTATTATTATGGATTTATGTCCCCCAAAATCCGACACCGGAAATTAATTCATGTCATTAAGGGTTAAGTAGGTAATGCTAAAAGCTTTTAATTGTATGCCCCTTGAAATTAAATGATAAAAGAACCTCGTTCAAAAAATTTTCGAAACTGGGATCAAGTTTATTGATTAATTTTGTTAGAAAGCGGCAAATTTCTACAATTTCACTTCAAAGTATGTTTAATTTCGGAACATTTCAACACCATCGGAGGCGATTCTAATATTTCCGCAACTTTCAGTGAATTTACTTTTGAAAAATAGTACTCACGAAAAACATTCGCCCCCAAGGAGCCGTCGCCTCTGGAAAAAGGGAAACCTCGATAAGCAAAAACACCGCGAGTGTTGAAACTGAGATGCGAGTTCCGAGTAACATTGATGACGGGACCACTCTGCTGCTCCAGTCAAGGAAGTAGCTCATGATACGCCATACTTTCCACTTTATATACGTAAGAGCTATTTTTGCGCGATTTTTCCCCTTAAGTTATCCACTCACTTAGTGACGCAATCAGAGCCACACTCTCAATTTGTAGAGGTTTCAGCAGTAGCAAAGAGACTCCCAAAATTTCGCCCCTTTTTCGGTATTCGATTCGACCATCGAACCAAGGTTTAAGTGGAAGCTTATAATCACGGAAAACTCAGGAAAAAATTTCAAGATGAGTGTATGAACCATTTTCGAGTTATGGGGGGGGGGCAAGGGGTCAAACTCCGGCCTTATTTTTCGCTATTTTCTTGTTGAATTGATGTGTCTACGGGGTTGTTATCGTTGTTTACACATGTTACACACACCGGTTCCTCCGTATTTTTACACGCAAAATCGAGTTTTAATGTTGACGAGTCGATATATCGATCGGTTATATCGGTTTTTTAAAATTCTTTACGGAAAATCGAAGGTTTTTTGAGATTGAAATTGTTCATTTTTTATTCATGGATGACTAAATGCACCTAATATGACTGTAGTACACCGATACCTACGTATTTTTCCTTGTAGAATCGATTTTTAACGTTCACGAGTCGATATATCAATCGCTTAAATCGAATTTTTTAGGAAAATCAATGATATATTGGTATTGAAATTGGTTATTCTCCATTCGAGAACAACCAAATTTTGGGCTGGAACACATTTCCGGTCAGGTCGATTTCCAGTTGAGTCAAGTTTTCGATTGGGGCACATTCCCGGTCGAGTAGAAATTAGGTTTTCGATTTCCGGTGAAGTGAAATTTCGGGTGGATGACGAATCCCGTTGATTGTGGTTTCCGGTCGGTTAGATTTCCGATCGAATCAAATTTTCAGTCGAGTCAAATTTTCGACAGGGACACGTTACCGGTTGGAAAAAGTCTCCAATAGGTTTAATTCTCGGTCACGTCATATCGACGGTGAAACTACCAAACCACGTATCTCGTTTGCGGTGTTTAAAAATTTACGCTCACATTTTATTTTTTTGAAGTAGACCAAATCAATATCATTCCTTGAAATTTTCACAGAATTTTCTCTGCACGAAGAGGAAAAATCACAGACATTTTCAAGACTGGACGTTAAGTAGTTTTTCATTTAAAAAATAAAGTATGGCAGGAAGTCTGCGACGTCGCAAACCGAGATACGTGGTTTGGTAGTTTCACCGTCGATATACGGATGGATTACGGTTCCAGTGAATGGGAATTTTGGGATGGGTCAGATTTCAGGTTGGATCGAATTTCCAGTTGGGTCAAGTTTTCGATTGGAGCACGTTTCCGGTCAAGCAGAGTTTACGGTTGTCCATTTCCGGTTAAGTAAAATTCGGCCGGACGATTGGTCGATTGATATGAGTTTCCGGTGGGTAAGATCACCGGTTGAGTAAAGTTTTGGTTAGTAGGGTTAGATCAGGTTTCCGGTTGGGTAGGATTTGTGGTAAATTTGAGTTTCCAGTTCATTTAAAGATTCAGTTAAGTGAATCAAGTGTCCCGTTTAATTGAACGATCCCAATTTTAATTGACGATTTGCGTTGTCCAGGAAGATCATCGATTTTTGAATCCAAAAATTCTGAGGGAAGCACCAGAAACACAAAAAAACCACCATGCTGATTAGAAGAGAGAAAAGCACATGTAAACTTAAAGATGGAAATAAATATCTCTGAAATCTTTATCAGTGTATAAGTCGCAGGGAGCCAGCAATCGCCGGCAATTTGCAAGCTCCGTACGAATTGTAATTACGATAACATCGATATAGTAAAGATTTCTTTACGCCTTCAAATCCAGCGATACTCTCCGCTTTGCCAAGGAGTTAGTTTAGTTGCATAACCGAACCGAACACAGATTATTGATGACATTTCTCGAACTCGCGAGTGTGCTAGCTGGCACTATGTATCCAAGAAGAAGGGGCTAACGCATGTTTGAATTCAAAGCATAATAATCCCTACTTCCAATCTCGTTTTTCTCCTTTAAAACGATTTAATTTGTTGATTAAACACGAATAGATTGCAATTTGCCGGCGATTGCTAATTGCCTGCAACATATATACCTGAGAATGTTTGTGAAGAAATCAATGAGAAAAAAAATTACTGACTGAACAATCACAATCACTGCCTGTGCGAATGTTAATTAAACAATTAACACTAAAGCACTTTATCGATGGTGAAAGTGCAGAAGTGCGAATCTCGGAAAACACGATTTTTCAGTAGAGTAAAAAAACTGTCTGCTTTTCTCTTTATTGTCGGTAGAGGGGTAATTATTCTTGAGGATAGCAAGAATGTTTTTTCAAACTCCATCAGCAGTTTCAATAATTTCTCGAACTGTTAGAAAATACGGCAGAAATGCTGCGATTGGCGTTTTTGGCACTAAAAATCGACACTTTATCAGGAGACACGCATTTTTGCAATTAGTGTTTTAAACTTGGTGGTGGATTTGGATCATTTAAGACTGGAAAAAGGGTTTCACACTTCAAATTCCTTATCCGATAAGATTTAGTTGGTCATCGATGCTCCATCCATCAGTGCTTCACACTTTCCTAATGGACCAGCGGACAAAATAACTTTTCTTCAATTTTGATTATTCACAGTTAATCAAAGAAAGCTCATTTTATCAGTGTGAAACTTTTTAAATTCACAACCGCTTTTGAGTAAGTTGCGATCTTGTAAACGGTGACTCTTTCAGTTTCGCTTCAGAATACAATGACCGAACCAAGGGACTTAAAATACAAAATCTGATCCAGCCGCCTGCGCTCTCTTCTTTGAAATAAGACGTAGAGACCGAAAGCAGTCTCATTATTTCTCCAAAATAATATTCCTCGGCATTTTTCGAATATGCGGCTCGATTTAAAACCCAAAAGTATGAAGTTTTGGGTCAACATTATTGTACAAGGCCACTCATAATGGATACAAAAATGCGCCTTCAAATAAATTCGTTAACACAATGCAAAATTCTGATACCACTATTCGTGCGTCACGACAATCATTTTGCATACCCGCCCATTTGAAGGATAATTATTGACCTCAGGCAACGGGTTACGAATTGCAGCAATGTCATTCGATATTCTCAGGGAGGAAAAAATCCAGAGGAGACCCACCTGGTTGGGCTCCTTCGGGACCAGGTGGGCGGCCCCCGGTATCGACTACAACAAGGGTGTATACGGGCGATTTCACGATAAGAGGAATAGTCGTGTCGCCGTGGGTTATAAACGATATAGGACAAAAATTTTGAAAAACAAGTTGATAAATCAATAAGAATGATGTCCCTGAACTTGTCCATGCTAAAAAATATGATACATTATTATTATATTTAATGATATGAGACTTTAATAGTGCGGGGGCATACGTAACAAAACATATGTCCCGTGTGCAGGTTTGTGAAGGCATATTGTGTGATACGTCAATCTCTTCGTTTTGATGTCTAGAAAAAGAAAATCGATGATGGCCATCTCAAATTTCATACAAACCCCCCCAAAATCAAGATGGCGGCCAAAATGGCGGTTTTGGGGTAAACAAATTTAAAGTTTGCAAATACGTCGTGTCGGGTATCGATTCTTATGTATTTTTGATCGTAGA
>NW_017547098.1:3308506-3327989 GCF_001854935.1 Bemisia tabaci
AGTGGAAAATGGACCTCATTTTCGGACTCTACGACCCTGAAAACCTAATAATTGATACCTCACAATGCATGTAGACCCGAATAGGCAAATTATCACCCGTAAGAGGTATTTTTGGACGCCATCTTGGATTTTGGCCTGAAAATGACCTTTGAGCTAACTTTTGACTGAAAATTCGGACTCTACGATCAAAAATACATAAGAATCGATACCCGACACGACGTATTTGCAAACTTTAAATTTGTTTACCCCAAAACCGCCATTTTGGCCGCCATCTTGATTTTGGGGGGGTTTGTATGAAATTTGAGATGGCCATCATCGATTTTCTTTTTCTAGACATCAAAACGAAGAGATTGACGTATCACACAATATGCCTTCACAAACCTGCACACGGGATCACGTATGCCCCCGGACTATAAAGGCCGAAGACGCCTGGTCGGTTACGCGTCGGTAACCCCGATTTTGAAACAAAGGAGCAATTTACGGTAATTAATCAGTACTGATCATGAATTAACCAATTGAACCTCCTTAACCACTTGAAAATAAAACTAAAAAATAAAGCCTATTATAGTCTAAAAGAATTTATCGAAGAACCTGTATAATTTCATTTAGCTTAAATTGTTGTGATTGTTGTATAAATTGTAAATTTAACTTGTGCCAGAGCTTTTTAGTATAGACTGTATGCATCAATAAATTCTATCTAATATATTCCATTTATGAATTCTTTGGCACTATTTGCTGAAAGGAAACTCTAAAGTTCAAGAAAATTGCCTTTTTGAACTGAAATGTTTATTATTAAGAGAGAAAAGTCATTAGAAAGATGTATCGCCACATTTAGCAACATATTTTAGCAGTTATTAAGTGCGGTGTTTATCTCGCCAGATGGAGTCAGAGGTTTCAAAACTGTCAACTCATTACTCAATGAAGTCTTCTCGACCAAACCATTACTGATAAGTCAGTTTTTTTTACAATGTAAACTTTAATTTTTATGAAAACCAGTGATTTTCAGGTGTGTAGCACTAATTCCTCACTACACAAAATCCTCAATTTAATATTATTCAACTAAAAGGAAGTCCCCAAAGTTTAGAAAACTTTTGAGGCAGCATTCACCACCTCATATCTCAAGAATTGCCAAGTTTCATCTTTTGTATCATCTTTTATTTGACATTTTCAAGTGCGAAATTATTTTATCAGAGAAAAATTTCTTTGATTACTTCCCTCGATTTGACAATCCGGAACTCCCCTCACTTTTCCTTGAAACTCCAAGAGGCAGTAAAAATGGCTAAAAAGTTTCTACGCAAATATAGCCGAAGCTCAATTTTAGATTTTGCTACTTTTTTCTTCCTTTTTTTCATATACCGTGGTGACGCCAGATCTTCCCTCCAATCATTTTGTCCCGACGACCTAGTCATTTTGAAAGTATGAAGGTTGATTTTTTTGCAGCTCTAAAAAGGCAAATAATTGAACAAATTTAAATATCTTGGACTACGTTTGAAAGTTCTGCCTTTTAACAGAGTCAGGAGGATAATGTTACATATGATATTATAACATCTATTCGGGGTTTTTTTTTTTTTTTTTTTTTTTTTTTTTTTTTTGCGAAGTTTTGAAATGTGTAAATGGAGTGCTTCCGTGATTAAACCGTGCATTCCAATTTTTAAGGGACATGTCTTAACCGAAGTGTCATGCAGTATTTGTCATGAGCCAGAGAGAAAATTAAATTTGAATACAAAACCGTTTAAGTACAGTGAATCTCGGACTATCCGAACTGATGCAACGGTCGGCCAGCAGTGGCGTGACGTACTTAGCAATATATCGATTGATCTGCCTTTTAAACCTGTAGAAGAGGATCGATTATCAGGGTGTTCGCAACGAACATTTAAATAATCGATTCTTTATCATAGCTTCAAATGGGGAAATATCGATGTATGTCGAAGCACGCCACGCCACTGTCAGCCAGTTCGGATAATCTGGACATTTGGAGTTTTCGTAAAATGAATGAAAAGTCGATAAAATTAATGCAAATTACTTTAATTTCATACTTTAGAATACAAAATTAGGGTACAAATATTTAGTATACTTATACAAACATTTTAGGAACAATATAGAACGAAAGGGCTATCTGACATGCGTCATCGTCATCCTCCTATGCTGCCGTGCTAAGAGAAAACGCCGTACGATGAATCTTCAAGCTTTGCCAAATATCCTTTGATAAAACACGAATTTCTTGATAAACGTATGAATATGTTTCTTTCAATTTTTCATTTAATTTTGTTTGCAATTTCACCTAAAGTTTCTGAAAATCTCAAGGAAGATTATTAAAAACTTGTCTGATAAACATTAAACAAAAAATAAACATTAAACATTACACAAAACATTAAACATAAACATCAAACAAAATAAACATTTTATCGAAGGAAATTTGGCAAATCTCGAATGTTCATACAGCGTTCTTCCTTAGCACGGCAGAATATGACTACCAGGTGAAAGTGTGGAATATGTTTCGACAAGTGTGTTCGGAAAATCCGGAGTTCAGATAATCCCGGATTTACATACTTCACGCATTGCGCCAAACAGTACGGTTGGCCACGCGACACGCATATTAGCGCCTTCAAGACTGCATGAATACTTCTCGCGTTGCGCGAAACTGTACGTGGATAAAACACACGATAACGTTTTATTAAGTACTCTTCATTGGAAAACAATCATATAATCACTCTCAGTACAATACATACAAGTATGACTTGAAGGTTTCCTTTAAAAAATGATCGTGACAGATAAACCAAAGAACCCCGCATTGATTGTAAGGGGTTTAAATGATTAAGGCAAAGGTCAATTTCAACGATCAATACTATTTTTTCATTACTGCCCACGAGCATATTCTTGCGCAACTTTCTGGCATTTAATTGATGATTTATAGACGTCGGATCATATCATAAAACACGCAAATGACATTATCGGGTGACAAAAATCACATATTGAACGAGTCAACCTCTTTCCTGTGAGGGTGAAGCCCAACTTGATCATGATCGAAATGATAAATTTCTCGAGCCCTCCTCTTACACCCCCGACAAAAAAGTCTCCGAAACCTTTTATACCGGCACTTCCCTCCAATCGAGAAGGCACGCACTTGAGAGGTTCACATATGAGATTACATGTCGTCACCTTCCGGCCGAGTGTCACAAGCGCCATGCGCACTGGAAAAATAAAGTCTGCTACGGTCAAGCCGTCTCGGAATCTTGAGAAAAAATCAGCTTGATTCAAGAATTTTTATCTTAAAACAAGCAATTTATTGCTAAATTCGAGATTCGAGATTCTTATTTGCAGCTACCTTATAGCTTGGATCACCTGCTAGCTTGATTTAAGCAGCACAAAAATCTTGAGTCAAATCTGCTGAGTCTTACATCAAGCCACCATGGCTGCTAATTCTAAGAAGTTGTTTCTTGATTCAAGATACTGTATACTCGATTCTAGAATCCTGGTTTCAAGCATGACACGAATCTTGGAAATAGCTGAAAGAAGTAGACTTAAATTAAGTTTGCAGTCAACTTCTTGAATTAAGTTTCCATTGGATTGTAACCACTCCGCCTTCATTTTCGACACGGGCATTAAGTTATACATTTCTGCATTCTCAAGTCATTCCAGGAGATCTCCAAAAGCCGCGCATTTTAACAGTGCTGCAAACCGAGAACAAAACCCGCGGCAACGCACGACGACTTCAAACATGATCCATGTCGAAGAATCAGTAACGTTTTATCCCTACGTTACGGAATTTTATGAAAAATGAATAAAACGTTCAGTATTTAGAATTGGATCCGAGCATTAAACGAGGGTAGCTAATTTCAAGCAGCACGGCCATACTTATTTCAAGCTATACGTTTCTTGGCGGCAAATTTAAGATTTTTTCCAGCTTGCTTCAAGCTGATTTTGATTTGTTCCAAGCTACTTTTTTTTCCAGTGCGACGTTTAAACTTTTCCGCCGCCATTTTATTTTCTTACAGAGAAATCGTTGGTAGAATATGTTTGGAAAATTCACTGAATTTTACCGGCAGCACAAAGAAAATTCAGTGAAATTTTCAGGCAGCTTCATTGAACGGTTTCTCTGTAACGAAATAAAATGACGACGGAAATTTTTAAACGTCGCATGGCGCTTGTGATACTTTGGCCGGAAGTTGACGTTAGGTGAACGTCAGCCGGAAAAGAAGCAAATATAAGGTCCTGGAATATAGCCTGCAAGTTGATTGTTGAATCGAAATCGAATTACTTTGATCGATATATACCACTCTTAACATAGGGATTTATCGATCAAAGCCATTTGATAATGATTCAACAATCAACTAGGCGAACCGCGAGAATCATATGAATGTACTACAGCGGGAAATTCGTGTGTGTCCTATGTCGCCGGCTTACAAACGCCTGGCGCTTATGCAATTTCTTAACATTGGTGCTAGAAAATTTGATAACACAGACATATACGGCGACCTGAAGGTTGGCAGATAACAGTTGAATAATGGACACAACTACAAGACGAACTGCGAATTTAAGCATTCTTAATCATGTTCCCTCATCAAAACTCAAGAATAACACGATTCGCGCGATGAAAATTACTGAATTCTACTTCTGAGTTAGAGATTTAACGTTTGTTGATGTGTAAGTCAATAAAGTTCGTAAAAAAATGTAGATTTATTTAGTTCAATGTGGAATTACATTTTTATTTTTTATTTTTTGTCCTGTGGTGGGGGCTTGGCCTTAATGCATCGGCACAAGCGGCCACTGAGATTATTTTACGCAAAAAATCGCTCTAAAATCAAGATGAGGGACTGTTTCGTAAGGGCTTTCATGATCCTTCTATTCTGCCGTGATAGCGAAGAGAGCCGTAAGTGCAAAAATGACGTTTTGAGAAAACGGGCTCAGAAGTTTCTGACAAGATCATTTTATTGAAAGAAGCCTCCGTTCTTTGTCAAATTGCCACTAATCGTCCGAAAGACTCCTAGAAATCGTATATGGATGATTCAAAATCGACTGATTTTATTTCCATTACATAAAAAGGGTATTTTTCATTTTCATGCTAGGTTATTGTTAGGCAAGACAGCCGTAAGTGCTATCTTCTGCATGCTTTCGTGGTTGCGTTTTGGACGCACAACAAACACATTTGCAGGTTAGAAATTGGCAGAAGAGGGCGGCACTTTACTGGAAAGCACTGTTTTCATTGGCTCTCATGCATCTACGGCTGTCTTCAAAAAAAAACTGTGTCATTTTTTGTGCACTTACGGCTTTTACATACGTCTCGTTTTCATTAAATTAGGATGAATTTTGCTGTTTTAGCTGCGTCAGTAATTTCATCTACAAGAGTTTAGACGAATTTTGAAGAAAACTCGATTTCGAAAATTTTGCACTTACGGCTCTCTTCGCCATCACGGCAGTATTCCCACCCCGTTATGCATTTTCATGCAGGTTCGGACCCCCCAAAGAATACGTCCCTCCTTAAATGTGTGCTCTTCCCTGAAAACCCCACACTGTGTGTCCAATTTTTCGCTGGGACTGATGCTAAGCAAAGTGACAAAAATACAGGTTCAAAAAAATCTTAAGCGGAGTGGTTTCAATCCATGTTAAAGTGTTTTTGTTTTTTTTTTAGAAATGAACGGATTCAATGAAATTAGCTGCCCAATTTGACTAAATTTTGCAATTAGGAACTACAATCTCCGGCCCAGTCTAAAAACACCGTATGTACCATCAGTTTCCCTATGCAAATATGTGTTTTTATGAATGAGCCAGAAAGTGAGGCTCCTCATTGCAAAATGTAGTCAAATTTACTTTCATGCTTAAGTTTTGAGATAGACAAACTGAATTTTATTGGGCCTTGGAATTTTCCGTGGCAATCCTCTGGAAGATCAAGAATGTACGCACATCTCAAGGCAGAATTTTGTTTAGTTTTCTTTGAAAAAATAAATCATTAAAGGGAACACGGGGAAAAAAATTGTATCTGGACTCCAGACTCTTAAAAACATCGACAAGAAAAAGTACTCTTGATTCAATCAGAATCTAGCTTAAATCAAGAACCAAGCCTCTTAAACTAAGCGGATTTCGTTTTGATTCAAGCGAAAATCCGATTGAATCAAGAGCATTTTTTCTTGTCAATGTTTTCAAGAGTCTGGACTCTAGATCCAATGTGTTTTTTCTCCAGTGAATTAGATAGCATATTTTTATCAAATTCGACTCAGATCTAGCTCAGCTGGTTCTATATGCATCTGGCCAAATATACTGAAAAGGAAATCTGTCGAACTGTGTTATTCAGGAGTTTCAATACGGCAATGGTTGAATTAGAGTTCTATTTCAAGTTTGAAAAAAAAGGAGAAAAAATCTTCAGAAGCTTGATGGCAGACGGCACAGTACTGAGCCCCTCTCCATTCCTTTGTCACGTACCTGTCGCCTTAAAACCGATCCTCCCCCTCCCGCTTGTTGTCAAAGCGTAACGTACCTTATTGACTGAAATATCTATCTTGTAACATGAGCCCTGCCATGCATGTATTCTGATGCGTCTCGCGACCTTTTACTTGGTAGACATAAAATACGTCCAATTGGCGGCAGTGGGGATTTGGCAACTGGGCAATACTGTTTTCCTCCCTTTAAATATTGAAAATATCAAGCTTAGGGGTGGCAAGCTGCATCACTGAGAGTCGATTGTTTTACATGCACTTAAATGGAGGAAAATCAGTGTATCCAACTTTCAAGAATCGCCACTAATTCGAAAGATTTCACTAGAGGTAGCTAGACTGCATTTCCCGCTGCCTAAAATCTTGTCATATTTTACTTTCTTGATAGAAATCTAAAAATCGCCATGCCCGAGACCTACCCACACAGGTCAGTCATTACGCATCTTTTTGAGATCCACTCCCCCGCCCGGCCCTAACTTGGCGGCACTCAATGCTACGTCACAATAGGTGCTCCCATAAGAAATACATTGCAGGCACTCAATACCACGTCACTGCGCAGTAGAGATCCAAAACTCGTCCTCGGGAATGACTGACCTGTGTAGATTGGTCTTGACCATGCCTGAAAACTATCAACTGCCTTGAATTTTTTACGTCTTGTACCGAACATTATCGCACACTGGAGAATTTGCATGCAATTTCTTTAGTGCCTCGTCTGAGAGTGCATAAAGAGCCGATTTCACAGTATTTTTCATACTTTTTTTTCTGATATCGGGAATAGTATAAAAATAGATTTAAAAGTGAGGAAATGCACCGCCTAGTGACGTTATATGGCCGCATTTCCCATTTAAACACATGCATTTTGGCAGATTAGATAATTTCGTCATATCTACTCCAATAATTGTTTGATTAATGAACCAAGGGTATTCTCGTGTTCAGTTCACTCAGTAGTTTCCACTTAAACACGAAATTCATCAAATTTCAGACACCTGCAACTTCTCTATTGGACGTATTTCTGCTCAAAGGAACCAGAAACGGGTGGCAAAAAAGACGAGTGCTCTTTAATTGAGGGCCGTAAGAATGAGGGGAATCGTAAGGCACCAGTGACGTTAGCAGCGCGACGAAACCGCCACCGCGGTCGTTTGTGGGAGTCCAACTCATGAGCCCTGTACACAACGCTCTTATCACATACCCATGGCTCATGAGTGCCCCATATTTTGGCACTTCGTTCTGTTCAATTCAATGTAAAATTCCACTTTTCCATTTCCACAAAGGAATCACGTCCACTTTTACATTGACTCTCATACAGCTCTCTACAGCACACCTAATATGTCACACCCATCCCTGTTTCTTTTTGACGGAAATACGTCCAATTCAAGTCAACATGTAGAACGAGAGAGGAAATGAGACAACGTCTGATATAGGTCGGTTGCTTCGATCGAATTCGTACAATAATCTATGGACGAACTACGTAAAAAATTAGCAAGTTTTGGGCTTCCATCTCTGAAAAAGTATACCTCGGACCTCGCAAATACGCAGTTTGGTTCACACGAGTCACCTCACATTAATCTACATGCGAAACCTTTGCGTTAAGTGTCCGTCATATGACGCAATTCCTAAAGTGCCATGAAAAAGAATTTATAAAAAAAGCGATGGAGCTTCCTCATTATGATGCATTTTGCCGTCATCACCAAGGTTCCAGTTTCGGTCTTCGGGGATGCTGTGTATGGTTGATTGGTAAATACGTTTTTTTGAAGGTATCTTAGCTGTGCAAAGTCATTAACACCTCAAAGAAAGAAGATCGATATAGAGATTAATGTATGTATTGTGTGTATTCTGTATGATTGGTTGGTTGGGAAATACATGTATTTGACGTTGCCTTAACAAAACATACTAGTCATTAACACACTAGAAAATAGAGATCGATATAAAGAGAAAATAATCAAAAGTCCAAAAAAGCGGGGGAATTTTCGAAAAAAGAGGAGTAAACACTCAGGTGTCTACCGTCGACTATTAATACATTTATGATAGTCTGACAATGTGCACCAAACATTTTTTCAATTAATGAAAGTTGTTGGACCCGATCAAGTTTTCTTTTCGTTTTTTAGCACTTTTTTATCCTTTCAAAGTCCGGTAATTTTCAACTGAGGGATTCGACCGTGCTGACATATAACACATCAATCGCGACTCAGAAATAACCATCGTGAATTTTGAAACCTACTTGTTTTAGCTCGTGTGAAATTGTGTGACAATTTAAGGCAATATTAAGAACAGCGTGGTAACGCAGGTGGTAGGTTGTCTTCTCGTTGGATAAAACAGTTGACCACGCGCGCAGTGGAGATTTTCGGGCCATCATAATCCTGTCTCTCCTCAATTTAAATCCGTTTAAGGAGCCTTAAAAGCCAGTAAAAGGAGCCTTAGCACACAAAGGCAAAAGTTTCAAAGGCAGGATGTTTGTCGAGATCGGTCAAAACACCGAATTTTGAGGAACACGTTGTGTCTGTGGTGCTGAAGCGAAATTGCGTGAGCTTTAGTTCCTTTCGGTGTCCATAGATTTGCGTTACCGCGCACTATACAGACAGGCCTCAAGCCCCCTCCATTCCGGAAGGAAAACGGGGATATTTTAAAACAAAAATTGTGGGGAAGGACCCATGGACCCACGGACCCTCCTAATTCTAAGGGGGCAGACTTCTCACTCGGCCGGGGCCCCCCCTCCGATAAAAATCCTGCCATTGCGTCGAATTATTATATTGTCGAAATATAACAAATTATTCGGTAATTTTCTACCATGAACATGCCGGCGCTGGAATCACAAATAGCTTTCCCTCGAAATAATGGCTTTTGAACTGCAAACTTTAAACTGCAATATCTCCTATTTGTTTCTAAAATAATTGTACTCAAAATGTCTGGGGAATCTTTTTTTTTTGCCCGAGGCCCAATGCCTCAATCTTTAATTGTTGTGGACTATAGGGTCCTCCATCCCGTATATTGTCAGACACAAATCGACGGTATAAGTCGGCAGTCACATAACTCGGTTTGCGACGTCGCAGACTTCCTGTTATATTTTATTTTTTAAACGGAAAACTACCCAACGGCAATCCTTTAAAACTGCCGTGATTTTTCTTCTCTGTGCAGAGAAAATTCTGCATAAACCTCAAGGAAAGATGTCGATTTGTTCTCCTTTACAAAAAATGACATAGAGGCGGAGATTTTCAGACCCCGCAAACGAGTTATGTGATTGTCGACTTACACCGTCGATATACTACTGTCCAGTCTAGTGTCGCTTCTGAATTGATGAGCACAAGGAAGTTTCCTGTTGGTTCAACACAGCGACAGGATTTTCGCGTTGATACGATAGAAAATATCCTCTCTCTGATGGGTAGTCCGAATATTTTAACACGCCGTCATGTCGCTTCGAAAAGGTTTCCAGTTGTTTCAGCAAGAAATCTTGTCGTGGCACAGTTAAATGGAATATTTTTCCTGCGTGGGAATTTATGTTCAGTTTGATCACACTTGTTCTTTGACACAATCACTCAAGCGAATAATAACATTTTTATCATAAGATTTGTTCCACCCAAAACAACCATAACTTTTAACTTTTAATACTGAGCACATTCCCTCTCCGGTGTGTGGATGTGGGCGGCACTGCGGAGATCCGATGTGTACGCAGGAGGGGATATCCCAGCGCAAATGCGAAACATCCCTCGATAAATATTTAAAAGCTAGCTTGCATCTGTCATTTCCACTGATTCTTTGGAGGGTTCTAGTTGCTGTTCCTGATACGTCGGGGTTCATAGACGCAGGCAAATTCTCATTACAATAGTCAGTATTCAGGAGGTTCAGTAGTGCTTTTTTCAGAACGTCTTTTTGTGATCTGCTCCGCCCCTGAATCATAAAAAACACAGTTTTTACAGGTATTAAATGATGAGGAAAAATCTGTTTCTAGTGATGAAATTGATCGTGACGCAACACAGCAAAATGTGCCTGGAGGTGGAAACTCAAATTTTGTCAGTGCCAAGAAAAAACAAGAATACCGATTTTAGGTTGTCGATGCTAAAAGTGAGCGTGGTTCCTTTTGAAGAATTGGAAAAGCGGGATTTTAAATTCAGCAAACAGAACTATGTGTCAACTGAATGCGGGATGTATGAGCCGCGGGCATGGCACATGGCACAAGAGCGTTGTGAACGCGGCTCATGAGTTAAAGCCGAAGAGCTACAAGGAGCCCCGACCGAAGAGCCGCATCCATTTCCGTTGACGTCACTGGCGCTTTATTATTCTCACTCACTCTTACGGCCACAGAACTGACGAGCACACCCCATATTTCTCACTTGCATATAAATCTGTTTGATAGAAATACGTCCAAATAAGAGTTGTTCCATAGAAATAATGTCCCAAAAATCACGGTGAGCGCATCGGCAAACTCTGAATTGCACTCTAAGAAAGTTGCGTTTGTTTAAGCTTCCCGCTTCAAAAAGGATACTACAACATCATGGCCGACGCTTCCGCGCGCAAGTTGAGGTGAGTGCGAGGTCAATCACGGTGGATATCTTTCAACGCGATGAAAATGTGAATGTAAACATGCCGATTGTTATCAGGCGGTTAGAATCATCGTCCCGTCACATATGTTTCGGCGGATTGGCATTGGCTATGTTGAATATTGCTTAGTATCCTTGAGAGCAGGGGTTGGATGGAATCACTCCTCTGACGAAATGTTCACCTGTGCCGTGGTATCGTTTTTGAAGAGGGAAGCTAGAAAAAACGCACATTTCTCACTCAAATTGTGAAGTAAGGAGTGCATTTCAGACATTGCTGATGCGCTCATTGTGATTTTTGAGGCACTTTCTATAAGTCACAACTCTTTCTCTGGCAAAAGTTTGCAACAGACCCATTCTAATATTTTCAACTTTCAGTGAATTTAAGTATAAATATAAAAGTAGCTCCTGTCAGTCAGTTCAATGAATTTAATTTCAAAAAATAGTACTCACAAAACACCGCCACGGTGGAGCCGTTAGCTCTGGAAAAAGGAAAACTTCGATGAATAAAAACACCACGAGTGTCGAAAGAGAAATGCGAGTTCTGAATAACATTGATGACGGGACTACACTGCTGAGTGCTGCTCCAACGAAGATAGTACTTGATGACACGCCATACTTTCCACTTTATATACGTTAGATCTATTTTTGCGCTATTTTTTGCCAATAGTTATCCGATCTGCTGGTGACGCACTCTGAACCACAGTAGCAATTTGTAAAGGTTTCAGCGATGGAAAATTTTGTCGGGAGATGTGAGGTAAGTCACCTCCTTTGCAAAATTATCGTCCGTAATTGTCATCGTCGTGCATTTCTTTCCTCTTATCTTTTTTTATGATTATTTTCATAGTGTCGCTCTGTTGTCGTAACGTCGTATCCTCATTTCAACGCGAGGCCTGCTGTTATTTATTTTCACCGGTAAATAATTATTATACTATTTTGTATCTCATTTCATTCAAAATTGTCCACGAAAAATTTTAAGGAGGTCTATTGCTTCATAATCTATTTAAAATTGAGACGCAGTCGAAGATCTTTAAATGTTGCTACGCGGGGACACACATTTTGCGGCTTAAGTCATCGTTATATCATGGAGTCATAATAAGTAAAGGAGGTTGCAATGAGGAAAAAAGTATAATTTTGGTAACGACAACAGCAGTGTTTAACAAAGAAACAAATAAAACGGGACTAAGGCCGCAAATAATAAAAAGAAACACATAAAATAAAATAAGAAACCCGGGACCTTTCGCAGGGATCACACCCGCATTTTCAACCGGCAAAACAAGAAAAATTAGAAGAAAGGACACGATGAGCCTCACCTTTGTTATTGTGAGACTCAGTTAATGTTTCGGGCCGATTAAGTTGTTTTTTCTAGCAGTGTTTAATGGGAATTTCACATTAATGACAGTTACAGTTCACAGTGCTTTATTCTCAATTAATAATCACGTTCAATGGTGAAAATACTAATATAATTTATTATTATTACGACCTCCATTTTTTAATATTTCATATAGAACGTGCTGAACAGTGAACACCCTGGTAAAAATTGGCGATAGGAGCTGCGTTTCAAAATACCATAGGACTTCATATAGCCGACAGAAGAAGGCGATAGAAAATCACATATAACTGGCTGTACGAGGTGGAAAAAATCACACGGCCGGGCTACACGAGGCGATAAAAAATTATACAGCCGGGCTATAGTTCCTATCGCCGGGCTTTACACTTTATCGCCTGGCTGTTGCTTTTTCGCCATCGGCTATAAAAGGCTATAAAAAATTGTGTAGAAATTCGTGTGCTTTGTAAATCCTTAAGTTTGTACGGAATCACCTTAATATTTACAAAACGCACATTATAGTTTCCTTTACTACATATTTTTTTTCATCGATTAAAATGAGAATAATCCATACAGTGTGTGCAAACATTTCAAAGTCATGAGTTGAAAAACACTGACTCCACGAGATTAAATATTAGAGCCTAACACAAAGCGGAGCGGCGGCGCACTGGCGCCTACAAACCTAACAGGGATACTTCACGCACTGCGCAATGCGTGAAGTATCCCTGTTAGGTTTGTAGGCGCCAATGCGCGTTTCGCGATGTCTGCCCGCCCGCCGCGCTATGCCGCAGCGTACCACGGCTCTTGAAGCAACTATTTCACACCAGAGATATTGCACAGTATCATACGAAATTGAAGGCGCTCCAACATATTAGGAATGGCAGGCATCCTTCAATAGTACAGAGCTTTCCTCGCAAAATAAATCAATATACTACGGCCCAAAAAGAGAGCGCTAGTCCAAAAACTCACTAAGTCCTAGCATCGTTAATTAGTAACGTTTAGCATACACTTTATCGCCTGACTGTGAGTTGCTTAATTCGGCTATAAAAGGCTATAAGAAATTGTGTTGCCGGCTATAGAAGCTATTGGAAATCTTACAGCCGGCTGTAGGTCTATGGTATTTTGGAACACAGATTCTACTGCCAATTTTTACCAGGGCATGCAAGTAAAAAATACACACAGTTGAAAATTTCCGTTTTTTATGTCTCTTAGTGTTACTTTTGTGTTTCTTTTTTGTGTCAGGTCAACCTAAAGGGACTTCGTTCGTCAGTACACTTTTGTGTTAAATCAACCCAAACTGCAGGCTACTCTGAGACATCGGATCATGAAGAGAGTGTTCTGCTGAACTCATGCACTCTTGCTCTCCTCCTCTTGATCAGAGGTTTCGACTTGCGAGTGATTAGCGGCAGTGGCGTTACCTGAAAGTTGGCAACACTGATTTTTCTCCATTTAATTTCATTTAAATGTATGTAAAACAATCGATTCTAAGTGAGGAAGCTTGCCTCACCTAACATCGATATTTTCAATGGATTTCAATGGAAACGAAACAATGTTGCCAACTTGCAAAATCGCTAGTGACTAGCGCATTTCTCTCTCACCGATGTCACTTAGGTCAGTGGCGTGGCGCGTTTTGCGATACATCGATTGATCCGTCATTTAAACCAATGGAAGAGTATCGACACATAGGATATTCGCAACGAACACCTTGATAATTAATTCTTTGGCATTGCTTCAAATTGGGAAGTTTCGAAAATCGATCATTTACGCCTCGCCACTGACTCAGGTTCGATCCTGGAGGCTGGCTACTAATTTTTAAGGAGGTCGCAGATTTTCAACACACAACTTTGGTCCCCTCGACCCAAAGATTCGGACGATTTGCGACACAGGGAAAACTAACACACACAAAATTAAACAATAGCTTGTGTTACTTCGTGTTTTACTTCTTTTATTAACACAAGATTTTGGTTAATTTTCTTGCTGTGAGCAGAAAAGAAGCAAGTATAAGGTCACGATCATAGAATCAACCCTTATCACAGAACAATCAATGGCAGATTCGTCATTCTGAAAATGAGTAAAGAAGAGTAGGTTTTTCTGTGGCGAACTTAGCACAAATTATGACTGCACTAGGTTAGAGAGATTTTTCGTGGAATTCCAAAATACTTTTTTCGCGTACTTTAAGCCTGACTTTGAAAAACGTGATGACTCAAGCCAGTTGACACGCTGTTCACACGTGTTGGGTTGAATGGAAGAAAAGGTACCTATTTTTGGTGTCGACTCCATTCCCGGTCGCAAGTAAAATCGTCATGGAGAGACATTCATGATATTGCTGTTGACGCGAGGTATGACCTGTCTGAACGAAATCGACACGAGAGTAAAATTGTGACGATTCACACTGTAAAATTTCAAAAAAAAAGGGAAAAAAGGCGAAAAACATTTTAGCGGCTCCGGCGAGGCGTTGCCTTCCATCAGCTCCATCCTTTAATGCCGCCATTCTGTTCGTTTTCGATGACGAGTGCACCAATTGTCGTCTCTCTAACGTAAGGGCGTTTCTCAATTTCCGTATGAACCCTAGAAAGCATGGATTTACATGTAAAATAGGGCTCACGCAAAACTTGAGATACGCTCTTATGTTAGACGAGTGACGCATTGGCTCCTGTCCTCATGCGTGAAAATGGAGAGTACAGCGCGTTGTGAACGCAAAAAAATTCATCGTTGCTCTTAAAACGTCCGTGGCAAACTCCAGGTACTAATTGGATATCATTTCGCTATAAGGAACTACTATATTTGGCCTATATAAAAGCACATATCTGCATAAGACAATTAATGGTGTATATGATATATCTAAAATGGGTCGAAACTCGTAGTTCCTTATTGCGAAATATAATCCAGTTAAACTCGAAACTACAATGTTACTTTTGGGGTAACAAATCAACACAGAAACTGCAAAATCGCGTAACTCGTTTTGCGGTGTCTCAAAATTTTCGCTCTCGTTTTATTTTATCAAATTAAGAGAAATTCCGCTTGAAATGTCTCGAGTGCACATTATCAGCTTCTTAATCCATATACATCACACGTGTTATATGTGCTGTGTTTTTGAATACAAAACATATACATTTTTTCTAAAAGAGCACTCATTACATCTACGATAGACACCTAATACAGGCTTTACATTCCTATTCAATGTTCCGTTAGAATTCAAAATATATTTTGTATTCTAATATATTTATAATTCAATATAGAGGCTTCATGAGTTTAGGAACTGAACGATTTTCTGTACGGCATCTCATTCTTTTCTTTTTATCAGATAGAAAAGAAGGCTTACACCTACTCGACATAGTAAAATAATAATCAACTTCAAAACCTTGATACGAGCAGGTTGTGGCGCGATACCTGATCGTGGGTCAGATGTCAGATGTCAGATGCTGACCATGAATGCACCATTATAATAATCACTAATTAATTGCTCTTTGCCAGGACCTCTTTGTAATAATGCGAAAGAATTTAGATCAGGGGCCAACAGAACTGCAAACAAAAATAACGGCACTAATATAATAAGAGACCTCCGAAAGCACCTTTTGTTTAATCTCCCATTTAACAAATGGCCAGGTGAGGTGCGTGCATTTTTTCTAATTGTATCGTCGGATGCTTCCCTCCCTCATTCCAATGTTCTTATTTTGAAATGGGCGCCTTGAAAATTTTCAGTATATGTCATGGGTACATTGACATGAATGGAACATTTCTTTGATGGAGATATCAAGGTGATAATCCTCAGCGATTCTATGTTTGGAAATTTATCCACCCAGGAGAAACGGAAGTCATCGCGAATCAGATCTTTAAATATGTAATTCTGTAGAATGAATGCAGCTCTAAGTTCTCACTTAATTGTTGTTGTTGTTTTTTTTTGTTTTTTTGTCCTCTCTTTCAGTTCGGGCGCTCCGTTTTCCGATATGACGTATTTAAATCAAAATGACGTAAATAAATCGTAAATATATAGTTCCTACACTGAAAAAAAATTGGTGTATTTACTGGGAAAAGGGTAAAATTACCAAGAATTCAGGGTTCTATTTGATCCCAGAATTTTTTTGGTAAAATTACCATTTATGGAATTGGTAATTTTACCGAGAAATCTCGGTAAAATTAATGAACTTTCTCGGTAATTTTACTGGACCTTGGTAAAAACGCCAATATTTTTTATCGACTGTGGTAGAATTATCGATATAAAATGGCAAAGTTACCGGGAATTGATTACCAATAAAAGTGGTATTCTTACCTGAAAAAACAGTAAAAATACCGGTTTTTAGGTAAGCTTACTAGCCTGTCTTGGTAAAATTACCAATAATTGGTAAAAAAAAGTGAGATGATAAAGGTACCAACGGACCTTGGTAAAAACGCCGAGAATTTTTTTCAGTGTACTTAAATCAAAATGACGTAAATAAATCGTAAACACATAGTTCGTATTTAAATCTAATTTCATCGTGACATGATCTACATCATGTAAGTTACCTCACAGATCTTAGGGCTCCTGGTCTGGGTCACCATGGAGACAATTCCTTTTTATTTGAATACATCCCATTAATCCCGGAATTCCTGCTTTTCCGTCGGCTCTTATGCAGGCAAATTTTGAGCCGCGCGATTATTATCAAGTTCCGGGAGGAATGCGGAACTGTGCAGTTCGAGACGAAGCGCATTATGTGTTTTGATCGAGTTTTGAAACAGCAAATTCGCCCTCTCGCGATAGACAATTGCACGGTGCAGACCCCATCATCAAGTAGAACGGACGTGAAGCGACAGCACCAGTGGCGTGGCGTGAATGATCGATTATCGATATCTCGCCATTTGAAGCTATGGTAAAGAATCGATTACTAAGGTGTTCGCTGCTAACAACCATAATCGATCTTTTTTCATAGGTTTGTATGGCGAATCAATCGATATATCTCAAATCACGCCACGCCACTGATGGCAAGCGATTGCGGATAGCGATTGAGGCAAAAGGACCATAAAAGAATAAGTGAATGCCAGGAACTATCGGCGTTAAATTATATGCGACTGCGACACTGTTGGTGCGTTGAAAATCCAGCGTGCTGGGACTATAGTCGCTCTATTTAGTAGAGCGCCCACAATTGTTTTTGCCGGGGAGTTGCAAACACAAAAGTAACATACTCGCTCACACTTTTTTCCAGGTCAAAGTTTGGGGTTGGTCGGAAGAAGTTACCGTAACGAATCTCACCAAGACAGACCGCATTTAGTACAATTTTTATGAACTTCGAGTGAAAACCAACAGTTAAGCTTTGGAAGTACGTTGTAAGAAAGGGGTGCAATGATTGTTTCGGCAACAAACATGTCAGGGACTCAGGGAGCGAGAGAGTTATGTGCACGAAAAACGCATATTTGTACACCTCCATAAGCTCACGTCGAACCGATGAACTATGCGGTTTACCTATTGGGAGATGTCGTCCATGTTAAGCCGCCTTAAATTTTCCTGCGTAGGCAACATACTCACCGAGGTGCGCGAATAGTTACCTATTCGAAAAAATACATTTTTATACACCTCCATAAGCTTACGTCGAACCGATGAACAATGCTGTTTACCAATTGGGAGATGTCGTCCATGTTAAGCCGCCTTAAATTTTCCTGCGTAGTCAACATACTCACCGAGGTGCGCGAATAGTTACCTATTCGAAAAAATACATTTAAATCTCTCTATGAGCTTTGATTGAACCAATGAACGATGTTGTTCATCTGAAGTTTGCCTAAAATTTTCCTACAAACACAACATACTTTTGGGATAGGCATAATTACATATTCGAAAAACACACAAATGTATATCGCTCGTACTATTTGATGGAACCGATAGACCATGAATAAAGTTATTGGCAGACGTAGTATTCTAAAGTTCTAAGTTTACCGATTTGTTCTCCTTTCAAAAAATTAAAACAAGAGTTGGAATTTTCAAATACCGTGAATGTGAGGTACTACGTGGTTGCGGACTACACCGTCGCATTGGGTGGGAACAGAAACACCTTCTCTCGGCACCGAAAGGATGTTTTTTGAAGCACTCAGACAAATGTTCTTTACCAGCAATGCAACGACCTAATTAAACACTCTGAGAATTTCGTATAATGTTCTTGCGATCTCAATGCCCGGCTAAAAAAAGGTCTAGTAGACACAACGAGTGTATCTTTGAATAAAATGCACGGACGAACACACCAATCTATACACGCTAAACAGACATCCTGATTTTCTACTGTGAATAATTTGAAGCTGCAAGCGTTCTCAAAATGTATTATTTTTGGTCTCGTGATATCACTCAGTTGCCTGGAAACTCCAACGACTGCAAGTGCCTCAGTGTGCGAGTCCTCGTTGAGGACGATCGTCTCATCGTAATTGTGACTTAGCAATTAGCATAGCCGAAACGGGTAATTAAGAGCCACGATCTTTCTCCAAGCCACCCTGGTAAAAATTGGCGATAGGAGCTGCGTTTCAAAATACCATAGGAGTTCTTATAGCCGACTAAAGAAGGCTATTGAAAATCATATAGCTGGCAGCGGAGCAAATCATATAGCCGAGTTAAACGAAGCTATAAACAAGCAGTGAACTCCAACACAATGTGTTGATAAGGCGCGTCATTAACTCGCACATATCAACCCCTTTAGTTTTCATTTACAGAGATTTCTAAATAGGCAAACAGCATAAAAAGAGAATTCACGATCCAACACTGCGAGGTCAAAGACGCACCTTGACGAGACCGTGTATTGTGAAAGTAGAAAGCTATTCGATCGAATTTAAGTTTTTTGATCTGCCTCAAGCAAAATCTTATCAGATTCTTGAAGAAAAGTGCTACGGAATAATTTAAGCGAAGAAAGGAAAAATTCTGTCGAACTCCTAGAAGATAAAGTCGATTTAAAGGTATTTTGGGGCTAAAATACCCAAATCACCGGTAGTAAAAATCCCGTTATATTATTGAAAAGAAATTGACTCGATATAAATGCAATTGCATTAAATACGTCTTGATTTTGTTATTTTAAACGTCTTTCCATGCAAAGAAGTTCAACCATGTCGTTGCTTTATTCATTCATGAATTGAAAGTAAGCAATCTACATCCCGAAAATCTACTGATTTGCCGTAAAAAATTGCAGAAACTTGATATACCAGGTCGATGCACCCACTCGTTGAATTTACCAACCAATTTTGTGAGTGCA
>NW_017547098.1:3343428-3373100 GCF_001854935.1 Bemisia tabaci
AAAAAAAAAGAAATGTCGTTTTAAAATCCAAAATTAAAGCTGACAGTATGCATACGCAAAAATTCTTTACAGATTACCATTTGGCAACACTAGTAAAATGACGTTGATGCTCTGAAAAAATTTTGAAAAGCGGGAACCGAAGCAACAAAAAATTCTTTTTTAAAAGTCGCATCATTGTCCTATCGGACGTGACTGGCGTGATCGTCTCAAACGCTAGAACTTGCGATTTGCGCTTTCAATTTTCGCCAGCAAACTATTTTATGGCGGAGCCTTTGTGCTAAGGCCGATTTTTTTTCTGTATTGTAAAGTTCAAAGGCAACTTTCGGTGTTCGTTGAAAGTAGTGATTCATTTAGTCTTCAAGCGTGAATGTTTTGCGTCACTCACTTCCATTCTTCGATAGCTGGTAACGTTCAGTTACAAGCACAACGGTGACTCTGGTTTTCATGTGAAAAGAACTCCAAAGTTAAATACAAGTTTTTAAAGTTGAGGCCGTAATTAAAGAATCCCCTGCATTATGACTGAGTCCACTCCAATATCCAGTCAAACCCTCCATTCACAATTTCACACACAGGGAGCGAATATGGTAGCAGCAGTTTCCGTGGCTGTAGACTTAAATTCCCTGCAGAAAGTGGCAATCCCGCTAATGTACTTACTCTATACCTGTACAAGGAGAATTTAACTGGATACACCTAAAAGTGGACTCTTTCATAAGGTAGTGGATCCCTCCAATCCATGACTCAACTTTGAGAGCTTTTTTGAGCTTGAGAGTTCGTATCGGATTAAACCGGTGACACCATCGTGTTTCTCGCAAAATTTTACGAAAGATGAAAGTACTTACATTGCAAATCCGCGTGGCATGCAAGTGCTTAACTATCCTTTGACTGAAGCATTATCTAGCGAATAAATAAATGTACTAATTGATGCACCAAATTTCGAAATCAGACAAGTAATTTAAATTATATTTAGAATTCATAGGTCAATCAATTGATTTGTTTATCCTACAGTAACATAAAAATTTCCCTCACGAAACAAATTGATGTTGCTGTTTAAACAATTTTGTGGTTTAAAAAAAGTGTCCGACATGTTTCAATGTAGGTTTTACAAAAAAAAAATGCTAATTCAACCACCACCATCGATAGATTAGCTTCCCACTTTTGTAAAATGTACATTTGAAACATGCCGGACAGATTTTTTAACAATTTAAAAATTTAATTGTTAAATCAGCAATCCATTTTTATCCGTGTTTTTGACTCTTTCTATAACTTCCTTCATTGATTCCTTCAAAAATTCAACCGTTTTGTCTGTTCAATCGACCGCTCAGTTGGACGCTGAAAGATGAATGTTTGTTTACTTTCTCCTCATTTGTGTAATTTCACGCCTTCCACCGTTCAACGTCCAACGAGGATGAGTCCACGCACCGAAATACTGTACAATTTAGGAAAGCGCAATCTTTAAATAAAATATGACTGCTGACATAAAGCCTCGCCAATCGCCACCGTTTCATTCATTACGAAGTTAGTAGTTGACAAATTGTGCAAGTATTTTCTAAGTTTCTTCCTCTAGATTTCGCCTGTTGTCTCATATTAATAGACCAAGCGCAGCCGACGTACACTGGACCGAGATAATGGAAAAATTCGGACAAAGTCTGGAAACTTTGAAAGCTTATATTTTTGTAAATGTGAAACGAAAAAGTTCAAGAGTGGTATTCTTGGATTTTCCGTGAGATATTCTTCCAGAAATACCCTTTGAAATTGAATTTGTGACTAAATATAAACATCAAAATTTGAAATTTGAGCCACAAAATTCGTGTCCGACCTCGTCTAATAGCTCGATCTACTGTGCGATGGTGAAACTGCGACAATTTAAGTTCGGTTTACTACTTACAATTGGACGGATTTAACCAGAATCGTGGAGTCGTCTTCCGTCAGAATCGCCTTAAGTCGAAGTCGGCTTAACTCCCTTTCCAAGTACATGTAAGGCGCACTCCTCGGTTCCCTTCCCTTTAGGTCCCTGCAAGAAACCCCTCAGCTCACGTCATCGCCAGAGAATCCGTCCTTCCCGCGAGAACTGTTCAATTTAACGGCTTACAGGAATAGAGGATATCCATTGTTAAACTTCAAAAAAGCGTATTTTGGTTGCGGTGTTTTGAAATATCCGCTCTTATTTCATTTTTTTGAAGTTGGTGGAACCAACATTATGACCAAAATTTTCCACGAAAAATTCTCCATGAGGAGAGGAAGAATCACTGAAATTTGAAAAAAATGATGCTCAGTAGTTTTTCATGTAGAAAATAAAGTATGACAGGAAGTCTATAACGCCGCAAATCGAGGCACGCATAACTGCAGTTTCACCATCGTGATATTGAATAGACTGCATTTTGCAATATGAAACCACTATTTCTGGCTCATCTATACAATCTCCCCTCTGAGTAGGGAAACTTTGGGCTGATTGTTGAAATTGATAGACAAAGAAGACAAAAGGAGTATGGAAGGATCCTATTGGTGGGAGCAGGAGGTTGCAATGGACATAGGAAGTAGGTAATAGACTAACTAACGGCAACCCACGAGAGACTCATAAGTTAGTCCATCATTTACCCCCTCAGTCTATAAGAACCACCCATTTCAACCAATGGGATTCCTCCTTACTCCTTATGTTCTCTTCGTGTCTCGCTGTGTCTATAGGCTTCAACAATCAGCTCGTAGATGGCATATGTGTTGTTTCTAAAGTAAGTCCGAGATATTAGTTCCTTATTGAAAAATGAATCGGATCCTGTAAGTCAGACGTAAGTCCAAAAACTCATGAGCCTTAGCGTCCTCCATGATCAACGAAAGCCAGGACTGATGATTTTTTGGACTTAATCGCGTCTAACAGAAATCGATTCAAATGCGGTCTCTAGCTAATTTCTCCAGCACGATCTTACAACTGCGACTGCTCTTGACTCACAGCGCGCGTCGGTTTGGGAGTTTAGCTTTCTTGGATGTGCCGAATTATCATTAAAACATCGCCCTCGGACAATTTCGGGTGTGAAGTTAATTCCTGCACGCACGCGGAACCAGTCTATTTTCGGCCGATGTTTACAGCATTTAACGCTCTTCGTCTTCGAAAGTTAGCTTAGGGTGTCCTTCCGCCTAATTATCGTCTAAATATGCTGCGGTGGAGTTTGATCAGGAGATAAAATGATTCAAAATTGTGCAATAATCTTGGGCTGTTACTCATTTTTGTGTCATTACTGATGACGCCCCTATTGGATTAGAGGTTATCACTTTAGAAATGTACCCCTAATAGAGTGTTTATTTGTCTTCGATTTCAACTTACTGCTGCTCGATTCTTCCCCACTCTGTCGTGCTAAGAAAGAACGCCATCTGAGCCTTCACATGTTGCCAAATTATCTTTCGAATACTCACGACTTTTCGGGAAAATCTGTGAATATTTCTCTTCGATTTTTCAGAAGATTTCGTTAATAATTTGATTTATTCCTAACTTTCTTCAAGAATAAATATTTTCTGACTGAAAATTTTGTAACATTCGAATGCTCATGCGGCGCGGCGTTTTTACTTAGCTCAGCAATGCCAACAAGAAGACCCGGTCCACACGGAGAAAAAAACCTCGTGCGTGGGACCCGAAGTTTAGGTCATATGGATCTCTGAAGTTTTCAGATTGAGCATCTGAACACTTAAGGTCTAGCTGTCGAGGTTCGGATCAAACATCTGAAACTTCAGTTCTTACATCTGAAGTACTTCAGGTGTGAGAACCGAAGTTTTTCGGATGTGAGAACCGAAGTTCTTCGGATGTGAAAACCGAAGTACTTCAGACGTAAGAACTGAAGTTTCAGATGTGCGATTCAAACCTCAGCCGCTGGACCTTAAGTGTTCGGATGCTCGATCCGAAAACTTCAGAGATCCATATGACCTAAACTTCGGGTCCCACGCACGAAGTTTTTTCTCCGTGCAGACGCTCGTACCATGGTAAAATTTTCCCGAACTAGCTCGGCGAACCAGATTGAACTCAACTACATCTCGTTCGACGAACCACAACATAAAGTTCCAGACAGCCTCGAGCTAGGTCCGTGTAATATCTCAATGCATTCCCCTCATTTTCCAAAACAAGCCACGCGTTTTTGCCCCTATGCGTCTGGGATTTTCGCCGACAATGTATCTTCCGACGATTGTTCCATTGTGTAGGTGAAATGGCGCTCTCCGCGGTTTTGAGTCCGCGGCGCTCGGTCAGTACTGCCGCGCTAAGGAAGAACACCGTATAAACATTCGAGAGTTGCCAAATTTCCTTCGATAAAACATGTATTTTTGACGAAATATATGCACATTTTTCTTTGAAATTTTCAGATATTTTAGAGTAAATCGCTTACAAAATTGTCTGAAAATGTTGGGAATAAATATTCAAAATCTTCCCAGTAAATTCGGTTTTTATCGAATGAAACTTGGCAACGCCTGAAGGCTCATACGGCGTTCTGCCTTAGCACAGCAGAGTACCGGCGCGAATTTCAGCGTCTGCGATGCGTTCCCGTTTACAATGCGAGATGTTCGCGCGTCAAGTTTCTAACAACTTTCCACCGCTCAAGCCCGGCCCGACTGAGAACCTTGATGAGCCCGTTGGAGGAGCCAGGGAAAAACCGCGCAACTGTATCGTAAATCCGATGCAGATACGCGGTTCCAGCATCGAACGGGGGAGAAGCTGTTAGTTGCACGGCCGCAACCACCAACCTGTCTACTGCAGTGCGGTGGCTTACGATTAGAGTTGCCAAGTTCGTTGCGTGTTTTGCATACGGAATGCGACACGTGGAAAAGTTCAACCAAATACAGTTAGAAAATTGTAATGTATTGGTGTTGTCGTGCTATTTTAGAAAATACGCGAAAATTACCCTTCATTGCAATATTCAACGAAGTCTTTACAAATGTGTTGCAACGAAAGCACGAAAAAAAAAATGAAATTGCTGATTTAACAGTTACGTAGTTTAAAAAAGTGTCCGACATGTCTCAATGTAGATTTTACATTACAAAAATGCTACTTTAACCACACCCGATCGAGGTTGAATTAGCATTCCTTTATTGTAAAATGTACATTTGAAACATGTCGGACATGTTTTATCAACAATCTAATTGTTAAAGCAGCAACCCATTTTTTTCCGTGTGCGTGAACATGCAATGTTAAAAATCTTGGAGTTCCCATCTCACTACCATTCCTGGTTTATATGCGTCTATTCAGAGCAAGTTAAAGTAACTTGCAGTTCTGAACTCCAAGATAATTCACCCCTTGAAGTGGGTTCCGTTCCTCCTATACACTCTCCTCACGCCCTCGCATCCATAATTCCACATAGTAAAGGGTATCTCACAACTGTCCGAAGTCATTCGCTCTGGCCCATAATCGCCTGCAATATTGTTTTCTTAGCCACCAAATTGGCCTCAAAGGCCCATTTCTATAATGTATGCAATTTGTGCGTGTACAGGAGTCGATTTTAGACATTTCTGTTGTACACAACGTTAATTTTTTACGATTATACCTGTCAAAGTGTACTCATTTGGCTGTATTTTTCAGGCTTTGTTTTCAAGATCAGGCTATCAAAATAAGAAGTTGCACAGAGGATCGAGTCTATGAGAGAAGTTGGACATTAATTTTTTGTCTAAAACTGCAAATTTTGATGTTTATTTCGTCACATTTTAAACTTTAAGGGGCGCCTCCGGAGGCAAATTTCATGAGGAAACCAACGAAACCACTTTTGAAACCTCAAAGTTTTGTGTAAACGGAGTTATGAGCTTATAAAGTTTCCATATTAAGCCCAACCTCTACCATTAACTCAATCCATTGTGCGTTGATGCAACTGTGAAGTGTTGCCCACCAAAATTTAGAGGCGCGTCACTTTTTTTTTCAACATATCGCAAACAGAGTATCGAATATGTGTATTTTGAAAATCTGTTCACGTTATGTTTCGATAAAAAAGAGGCGCCTTTAAATTTTGATGTAGACAACACGCGCATCTACATGGGGAAAAAAACTTCATGCGTGGGACCCGAAGTTTAGGTCATATGGATCTCTGAAGTTTTCGGATTGAGCATCCGAACACTTTAGGTCCAGCTGCTGAGGTTTGGATCACACATCTGAAACTTCAGTTCTTACATCTGAAGTACTTCGGTTTTCACATCCGAACAACTTCGGTTCTCACGTCCGAAAAACTTCGGTTCTCACATGTGAAGTACTTCAGATGAAGGAACTGGAGTTTCAGTTATGTGATCCGAACCTCGACAGCTAGACCTAAAGTGTTCAGATGCTCAATCCGAAAACTTCAGAGATCCATATGACCTAAACTTCGGGTCCCACGCACGAGGTTTTTTTCTCCGTGTATGCCTCTCTGCGATCGCCTCATTTTGATCGTGGAAAGGGAGCTTTGAAGGCGAGAGACATTAAAGAATAATCAACACTAATGTCGAGCTTTGGCACGAGTTGGCAACGGCCAGTGGCCAGTGTCAGCTCACTTTCGACGACAATCCATCAAAGGTCGGGTGCAACCGCGCCACACGTCCGGACTAGCTCGAAGACGGATCACCGTGCTTCCCTGCGTGGCGTCTGCCGAGTGACGTCACTGGGGGCCTTTACGAGCGCGACCCCCCGACAGACCTTGACTTTCCAGTGTACATGACGCGCGTGAAGAACGCCTTTTTAATGCCGGTTTCGCACTAAAAATCTCGGCTATTTCCCCTCGGATCTCGCTCTCCGCTCAACCTGGAGATTTCTCATTCCGAACTAAATAGCTGTGCACGTCATGATTCGTCAGTACGATGGCGTGATTATCACGTTGACGACTGGATGCGTTTAGAAAAAACTAGTGTCAAAGGACAAGAGGGCACTTTTATTGAGGATACTCAGATGAAAGCACCACTAAATAGTGATTTTAAAGCAGCATTTGAAAAAATAGGAAAAAGTATATTTAGGAAAAATTCAGCTGTGGGTGGAGGTCCATATTGGGAACTGACTGAAACACCAATAAGTGGACTGTATTTTGCAATTTGGAACTATAAATTCTGGCACTTCTGGAAAAACACTTATGTGCTTAGGGAAACTAATGGCACATTCGTCGTTTTTAAACCGGGTTAGAATGTATAGTTCTAAATTGCAAAATGCAGTCCAAATAAATGGCCGTAGTCCGAAACAACGTATCTCTGTTTGCAACGTTGCAAACTCCCTGTCATACTTTTTCATTGGAAAACTAGTCAACTGAATATCTGAAAAACTTCCTTGATTTTTCTTCTCTAATAGCAGAATATTTCGTAGAAATCCAAGCTGTATAGTTAACTTGTTTCTCACAGAAAAAATAAAATAGGAGCAGAGATTTTGAAACACACTTATGAAGATAAGTGGTTTTACACTTTAGCTATCGAAATAGTGAATTTAGGCTACTTATATATTAGGAAGGAATAAAACGGTATTGACGATAAATAAATTTTGGCGGTGCAGGAACGAAGTGACAACCACTCAATATATTTCAGTTAGTTATAAAAGGGGCTAAAACAAAAAATGATCAGTTTACTAAAGGGCCGTTTCTGAGAATTTTAAATTCCACTCCGACACCAATCCTCTAAAAAATCTTCAAAGTTACACCGTAAAAGAGTCAGGAGAAAAAGCATAAATCTATCTGGAAATTATCAGGGTGAAAAAAATTAAAACTAAAAAGGCATGCATGAACCTATTTTTCTTTCTAGGAAAGTCACATTATAACACTGACTTTTAATTTAAAAATTTGTAGTGTGAATCACATGCAGGGGTCCCAAGTTTTTATTTGCGCTTTATCCCTAAAAAAATTGCCATAAAAAATGGACAGTTTTTTACGGGTCTCCAAAAGTTGAAAAAAGTAATGCTCGTGCCTTTTTGTTACCATATCGACAGTGAAACTACCAGACCACGTATCTCGTTTGCGGTGTTTACAAATCTCCGCGCTTATTTTATTTTTTTGAAAAAGAATAAATCAACATAATTTCTTGAACTTGTTACAGAGTTTTCCTCGCACAAAGAGGAAAAATTACGAAAGTTTTCAAGAATTGGACGTATTTCTACCAAACGGAACCATGTGCATTAAGACATGAGCCCTGAGACCCGTAGGAATAATGCATATCAGGGCTCACGTCATGATGCACATAGTTCCATTTGGCAGAAATACGTCCAATTGACGTTGAGGAGTTTTCCATTGAAAAAACAAAATACGACAGGAAGTCTACAACGTTGCAAACCGAGATACGTGGTCTGGTAGTTTCACCGTCGATATGTTTCATACGTATAATATTTTAGGTCAAAAAATGCGTATCTCCGATTGCGAAGTTCAGAACATTCGTGTTTTATTTTATTTATTTATTTTTTTTAAAAAAAAAAAAAAAAAATATTCAACCAACAAGAGCAACAACTGAGCTCCTTCCGAAATCCTCCGATTCTCTCCTCTTCCCCTCGCCTCAAAAACTCCGGAAAATCTTCAGAATCATCACTCAAAGCGTCCCCAAAGACAGCTCGACAAGGAAGGAAACAATCTCGCCGCTCAGACCGCGATTGATACCCCTGAACTCGCGAATTTCCTTTCCGAACCGCGGAGTGGAAAATTGAGCCGAACCACAATCAACTTTTTGCATTCCACCTCCCGCAACGGTGTGCACTGAGACGGTCATAATAGCCGGCGTGCATTGTCCATCTGCACTGTCTTCGGAGCCGTTTCTCTATGCTGCAAGAACCGCGAACTCTGGTAAGGATTCAATGGGAGTTTTGCGCTTTGCACTTCACGTGGTAGGACAATGTGCAATGTGTATGACGAAATTTACCCCGGGTTGCCTCACGCCAGCTCGAGTTTTCTCCGCTATGTCCAGTGGGGGTTTTAGGTTGAAAAGCGCTGCCATCAACAAGCGTCGTAATGAGCAATGAGTGAATTGGCCTTATTCGTGGTGAAAGGAACTAAGTTACACGCAAACCCTATGCACATAGTTCGTTTCAGCATAAATACGTCCTATTTTCTTGAGAGTCAGCTGGTCGGTGTCGTTGCGGTTGCGGAGGGAGATTAGCTGTCGGAATGGATTGAGGGGCTTTCACGTGCACTTTTCATTATACCAATCTTAATTATGCTCAATCGATCTTGCAGTTTTTGAGCTTCCCAAATGGCAGTGGCTGCAAGAAAAAAAGGAAAAGTTTGAAAATGAATTTTAAAATTTAACAAAGAAACGCTTAAAATATCGATGGTGAAAAAGCCAAATTACGTATCTTCGTTTGCAACGTTGCAGACGTCCTGTCATACATTATTTTTTCTTCGCAAAACTGGTCAACGTAATTTCCCAAAAACTTAGTTGATTTTTCTTTTCCGTCATCAGAGATTCTGCATACATTTCAAGCAAAGAGGCTGGCTTGTTTCTCTTAAAAAATAAAATAAAATAGGGCGAAAATTCTGAAACACTGCAAAGGAGAGATGTAGTTTTCCACTTCGGCCATCGATATTCAGGTAGAATCGTCGATGCTGGATACATTTGCGTAAAAAGATCCGTAAACAACTTTTTATCACACATTTTTTTCGAGAATTTTCCAAGAATTTTTTTCCAGTTGCCTTTTTCTTGTTGTCTCGCGTGTTGAGTGAGAAACAAGAGTAGGGTGGCTAGCATACATGTAGCCCGTTCGGAAAGTTACAAAGTACAAAGGTTTTTCATACTTTTTTACATTTTCCCGGAGCACCTATTGATGAATTTTCCAAGTTGCGCAGGACTACGTCAAAGCACAACTACAACAACAACAACAAAAATTAGAACGGGTACATCGAGTTTACATCGTGGCACGAGGCAGGTTCATGATGGTACAAGACGGTGTCGTAGCATGTGGCATTGTGTGTTACACAAGCTTGCAATGCGTGTAGATTACTCAACTCATAGTTTTGAAAATAAGAGCTGTCTTAACTTTTTATTTCCACTGATTTAAAAATGTGCTATAAAATGTGAAAAAAGAGTCACGCTATGTCTCCCGCAAAATATACTGTGAAGATGCATGCAAACGAAACTGCAGCGGTACCTTGGGAGACAAATATTATCAACATTAAATGGCCGGAATGATATTTTGACCGTTTTAAAGATTCATAGTAAAATCAAAACTACGGAACTATATTGTTATTCATCCCTTTATCAGAGTTACTTAAACGTAAATCCTGTCATTAAAAATGTACAATGTTACGAATCTTCTTGATCGGTTGTAAATTAAAATTTTCAACTTGAAAACTCCATAAGTTTACCGATAAATTTTAGTTTTCAACTGGATTGTCTCCTTAGTGGGCTTGAAAATAACTCAAAGGCATCACAGACTAAGAAGTTAGATGAGATTTCTCGTAATTTTCAGAGGAACATTTTTAAAATTGAAAACGTAATTATGAAAGCTTACGCCGTGAATGAACTTAAAAATCCAATACGGAGTTAAAAAAACCAAACACACAGACAATCTCCTGTGTCGTCTTTTCTTCCGAAGTTTACTCGAAGATGAGTTCTATTCGAGATGACCAATATTTCAATTTTCTCTCGGAAATGTCACTCAATCTCTCCATCCACGGTACCCCTTAATTATACAAAAGGGCACAATCTGAGCAACCCAGTGATTAAGATTCCTGGTTTTGATCCCATTAGCTTTAGGGAGAGCTCTGGCATTGAATCTAGAGTCCAGATAGTGCCTTATTAGCATGGTCCAGCCGTAAAGGGCCTGGACGCCGTAATTTTTACTTTCCTCGCGATAAAATCCGACCTCTCGAATGGTTCCCGCTTCTCGAGTCGGGCCAGCGCACTTGATGGCGTTGCGAATCTAATGAGTCCAGTTTAATTGAGGCAATTCGAAATCCGAATCCCGGAAGATGAGTCCCCCGATCACGAACAATGAACCCGCGGAGAAGGGGATAAACAAAGCGATCAGCGAGCCAGCCGTATAATTGATCAGAACACCGCTGATCCAGGCTCAGATTCCAGCTGACTTCCTGGCGCTTGGTGGGCTAAAATTAAAGTCGAACTTTTTTGACGTCCTGGAGTTTGACATTTGGACACATTTATGCCAAACAGAACTATGTGTATTAAGACATGAGTCCTGAGACCCATAAGAATATATGCCTGCCAGGGCTCACGTCATAGTGCACATACTTCCGTCTGGCAGAAATACGTCCATTTGATCGAATGAATTTACGAAAAACGCAAGAAACGTGGTTGTGTTCAAGGTCAAAGCCGTGCTCATACTCATGGAAAGCTCTTAGAGTTGAGGCTGTAATGGTGGTCGCGTGTAATAGTAGAGTATTCTTAATTGAGTTATTTATTCGGTCAAATGTCCAACTCCAGGACGTCACAAAAGTTCGACTTTAATTTTAGCCCACCATGCGCCAGGAAGTCTGCTGGAATCAGACCCCGAGTCAGCCGTATAATTCGTCGCTTGGCAGACATAAGGGCGTAACTACACATTGAGATGAGCCCGAAAAAGCATTGAAACTTATGGAAGACAGGGTTCATTGTATAGTGCAGTTACGCCTTTATGTCAGGTAGGCGACGAATTGATCAGAACACCGCTGATCCAGGCTCAGATTCCAGCAAACTTCCTGACGCTTGGTGGGCTAAAATCAAAGTCGAACTTTTTTGACGTCCTGGAGTTTGACATTTGACCGAATGAATTTACGAAAAACGCAGGAATCGTGGTTTTGTTCAAGGTCAAAGCCGTGCTCATACTCATGGAAAGCTCTTAGAGTTGAGGCTGTAATGGTGGTCGCGCGTAATAGTAGAGTATTCTGAATTGAGTTCCTGAAAGGGCAAGGTCTTTGAGATTTAATCAACTGTGTTTCTGTCCAATTCCGCGAGAATCGCCAATATGGTTTCAAAGCAATTGCCGAGTTAAGTAAATGAGCTCAAACGCCATCCTATATTGTGAAAATTAACGTAAGGTTATTTTGACTAGATTTTGCAATTGGGAATCACACTATTTGACTCAATTTAGAAACAACTTAGTTAGTTTTCCTATGCACGTTGAAGTGTTTTGAAAGATGAGCCAGGAATTGTAGTTTTTAATTGCAAAATGTAGAATATTTCGACAGGGTTATCCAGAATAAGCTTCTGGACTACAGTTTGTAATTAGGAACAACTATTTCTGGCTCATGCTTAAAACCAGTTATATGCATAGGGAAATTGATTGATCTTGCAGTGTTTCTACACTGAGCCAGAAATTATTGTCCCTGAAATCGAAAAATGTGCTCCATTTCACGTTGCTTACTTTTCTACAGAGAATTACACAACAAGATACCTTGTACTCTGCGCTACTTCCCTACATTGCAAAGAATGTACCCAAATAATTCAAGTCAGAGTTGCTTATTTTTGTCATCAAAAAGAAACAATGTGAAGAAAGTAGGCAATGTCTGATGTTGTGATATGCTCCCTTTGGTCGAATTCGTCCAATTGAGCTCCAACAAAAAAAAAGTGGTATTTAAAATTGAATTTTTCGGGAAAAAAACGCATCTGCTGAGTGCTAAATCAATATGACAGACGAGATGTTGTTTTTCTTAATATCTTTTTAAGAGGGATAATCTCCGTCCAATATTGCTCGGTCGATCGAATCGAAAATTCCAGGATCTCGCAGCTTTTTCATGCTAGGATAACACTTTATACAATTGGTGCACAAGTTAAAATTATTGTCCTTCCTTGTGTCATCCTAGCACTTAATAAGGTTTGCAAAATCCTGGAATTATTGCTTCGATCTACCAGATCATATTAAACAGGGAGGATTCGTTGCGAGAAAATGTTATCAGAAACTAATAGTTTATTATTACAGTGCTTTAATTTTTAGCGGTTGCGCATTTTTTCGAAAGGATCCTATTTCAGTTAGGGTTTTCTCATTATTTCTCGGCAAAAGTGGTAGAAAAACATAATTTTTTGGCCATGAAGACCTCAATTTGTGCGCACTTAATAAGGTTTGCAAAATCCTGGAGTTATTGCTTCGATCTACCAGACCATATTAAACAGGGAGGATTCGTTGCAAAAAAATGTTATCAGAAACTAATAGTTTATTATAATAGTGCTTTAATTTTTAGCGGTTGCGCATTTTTTCGAAAGAATCCTATTTCAGTTAGGGCTTTCTCATTATTTCTCGGCAAAAGTGGTAGAAAAACATAATTTTTTGGCCATGAAGACCTCAATTTGTGCGCACTGTGCGTCTCGCCGGTAATGGCGAACGAAAACGACAGCGATTCGCATTTCTGCGCCTGATTCTGAGTCTGATTCGGTCTACTGATTGCTCCTGATAATCCGCGTTCCGTGCGGAAACCTCAGCTTCAAGTGTTTGTTTATGGAAACTCTTTCGTCTTGAAACTGTGCGCCGTATAATATTAAGTGCTCTTGCTGATAGTTACTCTAGGATCCATTCTTTCCAGGTCGATAGATTTTTTCCCCCTTTTTTTCTACAGATGGATACCTCACATAGAATCAATCTAATGTCTTCGTCGCCGACTTTTCTGTAATGGCTTATCTTAAAAATAAGAAACTATGCAGTCTTCTGTCATGAAATTTAGTGATCGGGTGTACCTTGACTCCCAGGCAGGGCCGGATTAAGGGGGTGGCCATATGGGCCGCGGCCCATGGCGGCAAATCTATAGGGGCGGCAAATTTTTCAATTTTTTTAAATGTAGATATAAAAAAAATTCGGATTTAGACGAAATAATTACAAAAAAGAAAAGGCGACAAAATCTCTAATTTTCTAAGAGTATAAAACTCTCTGCTTTTGTCGTCTTTCAGTGACACAAGAGACAGCGCCTTTAATTAGTTGAGTTCAGAGAGAAACCAAACACGCAATTTGGCCTGGAACGGCGCGACTTACCTAGAGAGAAATGATGACGAGGACTTGAGATGAAAAGGAGAAGCCCTCGGCGCGGCGATCGGCATGTAACACATATTAGCGCCTACAAGACTGCACGAATACTTCACGCATAGCATCAAACACAGTGCGGTCATTGCGGACAGCGTGAAACGGATAGCGCCTACAAGAATGCATGAATACCTCACGCATTGCGGCAAACACGATGCGATCACCGTGAGACGCATAGCGCCTACAAGACTACGTGAATACTTCACGCATTGCGCCAAATACAGTGCGGTCTGCGAGGCGCGGCGGCGGAAGTTAAAATCATTAATCCACATTTATGTTTGTTCTTTCATAATTTTTTCGTTCATTTCTTATGAATAGAAGGTCTTGTCCACACAGAGATAGGTTTACGAAACTTAACTTTCGCGCGAAGTTCCGTGAACTTTTGCTAGAAGTGTTGACAGGGCTTTCCCCAAAAATGTGTTCAACATTAGTAAACGCGTCTTACACACCCCTCCCCCGCTGGCACGTTCACTTAATGGTTCTTATTGATGTTTCAAAACGAATGAGAAGGGGGCGGCAAGTACGTAAATCCGGCCCTGCTCCAGGAAAAAATCACACTAAGTTCCAGAGAATTATCACCGAAAAAAGTATGATGATTTCAACTATATTTCTGGCTAATATCGAAAGCAATCAAAAGTTTTGTTAATTTTTAGCATACTTCCAGTTGACTCAGCCATAGCGATGGCTGACTCAGAAGATAAAAATACTTTAATTACATGAAATATATTGTTCATGAAAACAGATTATATTTCATTGTAGAAGACAGCTTTGCTAAAAAAAACTTTTCTCTTCTTGTTACAGGTATGTCTCGAGGCTCATTTCAAGAAACAAATTTACCATTGGTTGTCAGGTTTGATTGATTTCTTTATTTTTAGTGATTAAAGGTGTGATGTTAACAGTACTTAATTAACAATTAATCGTGAAAAGTGAATAATCTCAGGAGAGAATCAGGAGCTAAAATATGATGATTACAGTCTAGTATTGAACGAGTATGGAGCATACGTATATAATCGAATCAAGGTCCGTTCATCATTATCTTTACCCGAATTTACTCATTAAATAAATGAACGATTCTCCATAATATTGAGGATCTGCGAATTGGATGACGTCTTCAGCGAATAATTACGATGTGCTTAAAAAATTCGGCGGTCCTCGATATAACGAAGATGAGTTTAAGATTAGAGTCGCCAATTCAACATTACAGCACAGCACTATTTTTCCAAATTCTGTTTGCCCAAAAAACCGAACCTGCAAAATTCGATTGAATCCATGGTGCGGCAAAAATGGGGCAGTTCGAATCCGTGTGCATCTTGTCTCGCGCTTCCCACAACGGGCAAGTCGTCGCTCCTCTTACCTAAGGGCGTATCTCTGTTTCCACAAGAGCCTCGAAAAGCATGGAGTTATACGGAAAGCAGGGCTCACGGGGACATTCAGATCCGCCGTCCAAGTTTAGGAGCAACGACGTGTGCTTATTCGGTCTCGGAGGAGAAATTTCTTCTGACCTGCACAACTGCCACACTCCAAGGTCAGGAGAGATCAAAGCTTTATATGACCTTGCACCATAAAATAGCGTTGCCGGTTTTAAACAGCATGGAGTCCGACCATAAAAATACGTTTGAGGATCTGTTGACTTTGATGGAAATGAGAGACTCCAATTCCAATACCGCCGTGCTGAGGAAGAACGCCGTATGAGCCTTTAGACGTTGCCAATTTTCCTCCGATAAAAACAGAAATTACTGGGAAAATTGCGTATGTTATTTTCCGAAATTTTCAGACAATTTTGTACGCTATTAAATCTAAAATATCTGAAACTTTCGAGGAAAAATATGCATAAATATGTTGTCAAAAATACATGCTTTATATCAAGGGAAATTTGGCAACTCTCGAATATAGCGTTCCTCCTTAGCACGGCAGAATAATGCGCGATTAGGTGGATCCTGGGGAGCCTAGCTTCACATTAAGTTGATGGCGTCATTGCCTCAAACGTAGATCACCAATATAAGACGAAAAATATATGCATCATAAGATGTATTTCCTCATCAGAAGTCCATGCAAAGGAGATTGAAAATATCTCAAAATTTCCATAATTGAATAGGTTTATGTTAGCTGGGCGTAAGTCGGAAACCTTATGAGCCCTAGCGTCCTGCGTGATCAACGAAAGCCAGGGCTCATGCTTTTTCGAACTTACGCTCATTCATTGGCCAATGAACATAAGATTTTGTCCTTTATTGTTCCCCATAAAGTTCAGATGGGAACGGTGTCATTTCATTTCTCTTGAAGATTTAGTACTCTTAATATATTCCCAGTGTCCATGAGGGAAATGTCCTCCCATAAATAGTAAAAAGTTTCGATTTTTCATACAAGATTCATAGTTTTAGCTATGATGAAACCAAAAAAAAAAAGTAATTTTCTTGCTAAAAACGACCATACAATGGACCGGTAGACAAGGTACGAATTTAAACAATCTGATTCATGTTTCATAACAAGAATTTCACGTAGAACACGATTCGCGCAACGAAAATTACTGAAACCAATTCCTAACGAAGATATTTACGTTTTTATTTCACATTGGTTACGAGGAATTTGAACTGCCCACTCACAAGAAACTCAAAGCTCTACGTGAGTCAAATCGCGCACTACAACGGTTTCAGCAATCTTCTCAATCGAGTAATATACATTTCCCACCATGTGTTTTTAATTTTATAAGTAATTTGCCATAGCTGCCAAAGTGTCAAGATAGAGTTTGCCAGATTTTTATATCGCAGAGACTGTCATGATAACGTTTAGCGCTCGATGTGAATCACGTAGAGCATTGAGTTTTCATGAGCGGGTGGTTTGAATTTACGCATCAAGAATCATGAAATAGCTTCGTAAGAAGTTGATTTTCGTAATTTTCGTTGTGCGCATCGTGTTCTACGTGAAATTTTAGTTGACAAACATATATCAGAATGCTGAAATTCGTACCTTGTCTAGTGGTCCATTATCTTTGTCACAAATTAATATTATATTATTACCACTATGGTCTGTTTTGGACCACGAACTATGATATGATCAATATGTTGGAGGTTTGTATTTTATGTATTTCATATCCTGTCCAACTGGTAGCAACATGGTATCACTTAGTCGAGCGGACCATCATGATACCAGTATGTTACCGTTTTGGTCCCATAGCAGTAACATATTGGTCTCAACTCGGTACCATTCATTTCCTCATGGTACCCTTTTGGTAACATGTTGACAGAATGTTGGCTACGTGGTATATGCACCATGTTTCACTCATTAGCATCGTTGTTTTTGGCAGGGTTTACTCAACTAAGATAAAATTTTTGAAATTTAATGTAAAATTCCACAAACTATATTTAGCAAGCAGGCCATTTGGTTCCTTTTTGCTGTTTGCAACCCACGCATACTTTCATCTTCGTTTACGTAGAAAACGAAAGGCATAATCACGTACAAATCCCTGAACAGAAACCCGGACTTTCCACCGACTGATTGAACCATTCAGTGGCGCATATTGATGTCAAACTGACGATTACTCGAAGCTCATAGAGTATTGAGTTGCCTGTCTCTTGGTTTGCGAGACCGATAACCGCTGTCACTCAATTTGCCAACTCATTCCATCTTAATCGTCGCGGTATTTTTTTCCAATGCCCTATGAATTGAACATAAAGTAGCTGCTGTAGAATGCTGGTAGTGATTTGAAAAAGGTCTGTAAAGAAGGACAGATGCAATCATTTCATTTCATTGAATTTGCAACAGTTGCATCTTTGTTCTCAAAATAGATATAGCCTATCTATCTCATTACAGATAATGCCCTCCTGGGGGGAAAAACGAGAAAAACAGGAAAAATGGGTCTGCTAATACAAGTCCAATTTCTACTGATAGCAGGTGAGCCGTCCCGGGTATCAGCTGAGTTTCTACTGATACCGGTTGAATCCCTGCCGATATTAGTCAACTCTCTACTGCTAACAGTCGAATCTATACTAATCCGACAAAATATCCAGTGACATCAGTATCGATTTTTGATTTTCGGTTATTTCTCATGAGTAGAGGTTCAACCTACATATATATCCAATATCAGGACAGACTTTGAGTCCAGTTGTTTGATATCTCAAAAACTAATCACTGCGTCAAAAATTTAAAACACGAAACATCATTATTTTTAAATTGTATAAGGTATGAAGCTGCTTTTTTATCGGAAACAGCCTTCCTCGAGGATGAAAACAAATTGTACTGAGGTAAGTAGAATTTCTCTGATGATATCGACTAAATACTCCTGTGAAGTATAATTTCTACTGCTGAAAGATGGTCATAAATGAGTCGCCCTGACCATTTTTCATAGGGCATAAGGACGCCTACACTGAAAGAAAAACTCCGGCCGGCCGTGAAGGCCGCACTTATGGGTCATATAGACATACCGTCCGTATTCCGGGCTCAGAGGCCGAAAGTTCTGGACGTAGCACCTGGATCAATCGAAACTACGGCTTCAGCACCCGGAACTTTCGGCCTCCGAGTCCGGAACAGACGGAACCGGACCTGTAGCCTGTTACTTTTTTTTAAGTGTATATGAAAAGTTGAGACAGAGAGAGATTTCCACATTTGTCATTTGTGCCTCCTTTGGATAACGTCACGTGAGCACCAACTCACCTTGGCAAAATGCCCAAGACGCAATGCTCTTATTAATATCCGCGAATTTTCCACCGGGGCCGGCGCACATAGGCTTCAGGCACGCGTTACGTTCACAGTCATCTTGTTCACTGGATGAATTTCGCAGCCAATTCTATTGTTTCCATAGACTCGACGACGTGAGCGGGGTGGAGACCTCTTTTCATTTTTAATCGGAATGTCACCTGCTGATGTAATCGGCGATTTCAATAATTTGATCCGAGCCCATCTGAAATCGAATTAGGCTTGGTGCTCGGTGGCATGCGACGTTTTCTGTTTGTTTAGACGCGGCTGCGTAACGCGGATCTCGCGAGTGGATTGGTAATTTGATTAGCGCTGAAGCATATAGTTCCGATGCTCAGTAAAACCACGTATGAATATTGTAACGCACTTGAAGTTAGGCGGTTTTGTAGTTGAGGACGGTAGAGCAGCGAGAGGGCATTCCGACGCGGCGTGAAGTATCTACGTTTTCGCTCTGAGAATTTTGAGGACGTTAATGTAAGTGTGTGTCATTGAATATACTTTAATTCATGCAGATTTATGTTGAGGTGAAAACGTGTGAAAATGATCGGTATTGGTTTCGATTGGATCATTAAGTATACAGGATGTCCAAGGTTTAACCCCTAGATTGTAGGAACATGTTCTGTGTGTCAAAATGAGACTTTTCCCCCTGTACGAAATTCTTTCTGAATAGTGCCCCCAGTCGTAACTAACCCCCGGCCCCTCCTCCCAAATTTTCGAAAAATCATCATTTTTCCTGAATTTTGGTGACGATTAGATTCATGAAATGTGACCATCCTCAATAATTTCAGAATTGAATTCATCCATTGTCTCAAAAATATCGACATCGCGAGGTTAAGGGAGATTTCAAAAGGTTTTGGACTCCAAAAAACAAAACTTTCACTGTGAAAGATCTGAAATCTTTAGAAATTTCCTTCTACTGTGTGTAGCCCGAAAGTTTAGGGGTGGTTGGATATTTCCATGCATTTGAGTTCATGAAAGTCGCCAAAATTAAGGGGGAAATTATTCTTTTTAGATTGCTGGGGACCGTATGTCCGACTAAGGGACTTTTTGTGGGAAAATGTATACAATTTATACAGAGGTAGTGATAATTTTTACTATCCGTATACAACGCTCCAAAAAAGTCAAGCGGTTCAACTCAAGAACATCCTAGACCACCGAATTTTCCGAAGTCCCAAACATTCAGTCATTTTAACCCTTATTACATGGGATGACTGGGACGTCCATTCATTTCTGGGCTTCAGATAGCCTTGCAATAGTCTAAAATGGCCTATCCTGTCAAAATGGAGATGTTGCAAGTTTGAGGAATTTGCGATTGTTGTTGATTCATATGTAAAAAAGCTCGAGAGAAACACGATGGTGCCACTGGTTTTCTCTGAAATCATCTTCCAAACTCAAAGAAAGCTCTCAACTTGAGGTCAAAATGGAGGGAATATCCCACGCTATCCTGAGAGTCCACCTCTACATCAAAACAAACTCTCCATGCAAAGATAGGGAGCAAATACATTGACAGGGCTGCCACTTCATTTGGGGACTCTGAAACTGAGAAAACAGCGACCCTGCTAATGTATTTGCTCCCTATCTTTGCATGGAGAGTTTGTNTTCAGGGGTATGAAAAAAATTCCACTGACGTAAGTAGAATTTCTCCGATGATATCAATTAAATACTCCTGTGAAGTATAAGTAGAATTTCCACTGATGGAAGAAGACCAAAAATAAGTAGTCCTATATACTGACCATTTTTCGTAGGGCATGTGGACGCCTCACTGAAAAAAAAAACTCCGGCCGTAAAGGCCGCACTTATGGGCCATATGGACATACCGTCCGTGTTCCGGGATCAGAAGCCAAAAGCTCCGGACGCAGCACCTCACTGGAAAAAAAACACATTGGATCTAGAGTCCAGGCTCTTGAAAACATTGACAAGAAAAAGAACTCTTGATTCAATCACATTGAAGCTTAAATCAAAAGGAAATCCGCTCAAATTAAGAGGCTTGGTTCTTGATTTAAGCTTAAATCTGATTGAATCAAGAGTATGTTTTCTTGTCGATGTTTTTAAGAGTCTGGACCCTAGATCCAATGTGTTTTTTTTTCCAGTGCTGGAGAAATTGAAGTTACGGCTTCAGCACCCGGAACTTTCGGCCTCCGAGTCCGGAACAGACGGTATGTGTGTATATCTGTAGCCTGTTACTTTTTTCCAGTTTATAAGAAAAGTTGAGATAGAAAGAGATTTCCACATTTGTCATTTGTGCCTCCTTTGGATAACGTCATGTGAGCACCAACTCACCTTGGCAAAATGCCCAAGACGCGAGGATCTTATTAATATCCGCGAATTTTCCACCGGGGCCCGCGCACATAGGCTTCAGGCACGCGTTACGTTCACTGTCATCTTGTTCACTGGATGAATTTCGCAGCCAATTCTATTGTTTCCATAGACTCGACGACGTGAGCGGGGTGGAGACCTCTTTTCATTTTTAATCGGAATGTCACCTGCCGATGTAATCGGCGATTTCAATAATTTGATCCGAGCCCATCTGAAATCGAATTAGGCTTGGTGCTCGGTGGCATGCGACGTTTTCTGTTTGTTTAGACGCGGCTGCGTAACGCGGATCCCGCGAGTGGATTGGTAATTTGATTAGCGCTGAAGCATATAGTTTCTATGCTCAGCAAAACCACGTATGAATATTGTAACGCACTTGAAGTTAGGTGGTTTTATGGCTGAGGACGGTAGAGCAGCGAGAGGGCATTCCGACGCGGCGTGAAGTATCCATGTTTTCGCTCTGAGAATTTTGAGGACGTTAATGTAAGTGTGTGTCATTGAATGTACTTTAATTCGTGCAGATTTATGTTGGGGTGAAAAAATGATCGGTATTGGTCTCGATTGGATCATTAAGTATACAGGATGTCCAAGGTTCAACCCCTAGATTGTAGGAACATGTTCTGTGTGTCAAAATGAGACTTTTTCCCCTGTACGAAATTCTTTCCAAATAGTGCCCCCAGTCGAAACTAACCCCCGGCCCCTCTTCCCGAATTGTCGAAAAATTGTCATTTTTCCTGAATTTCGGTGACGATTAGATTCATGGAATGTGACCATCATCAATAATTTCAGAACTGAATTCATCCATGGTCTCAAAAATATCAACATCGCGAGGTTAAGGGAGATTTCAGAAGGGTTTGGACACCAAAAAAAAAAACTTTTACTGCAAAAGATCTGAAATATTTAGAAATCTCCTTCTACTGTATGCAGCCCGAAAGTTTAGGGGTTGTCGGATATTTCCATGCATTTGAGTTCATGAAAGTCGCCAAAATTTAGGGGGAAAATTTATTATTTTTAGATTGCTGGGGACCGTATGTCCGACTAAGGGACTTTTCGTGGGAAAATGTATACAATTGTATGGGTAGTGATACATTTTGCTATCCGCATACAATGCTCCGAAAGTCAAGCGGTTCAACTCAAGAACATCCTAGACCACCAAATTTTCCGAAGTCCCAAACATTCAGTCATTTCAACCCTTATTACATGGGATGACTGGAACGTCCATTCATTTCTGGGCTATAGATAACCTTGCAATAGTCTAAAATGGCCTATCCAATCAAAATTGAATCCCCAGATGTCCATACACTCACTCTAAAGATACCTACATTTTGATCTGAGTCCCCTGCCCAAGATAATCCGACTGTCTTCTATACAGCACGCGGGCGATCCGCCGCACGTCCGTGTCGGTCACTCGCGCGAGTTACGAAGCTGCTACACGCGCGAGTCATTCGCGGCGAGTGTCAGATGTCAGACGCGAGTATCATTGTAGCCATAAACGTGAGGGGAACAAAGCCGCGTTTCCACCGACCAGAGCGAGCCGTTAATTCGTGGATTCGGGTAAGAGCTAATTCCGCATGGTCCACGGAATACGCAGCTGGCATGGTCTCCAAGGCTCATGAGATTTTGGCAGGGACGTAAACTGAAAAACAAATTGAGATATCCGCTTTTTGTTGCTACGGATTCCCAGCACAAAAGATCGAGAGTCGGACGTGGACTCCTGAAGGTGGTGGCCTGATCCTGGTTTGATTTCTCAACTCCGGCTGACGGCACTAATATCGAATTAGCGAGAGTAGCAAGATCTTTGAACGGTATTACATGAGCTGTCATGAGTGTAGCTAGAAAAATTTTGCAGTCAAAGGAGGGGGGGGGAGGGAGCCACTCTCCCAATGATCAGGACAACAGTCCAAACCGAAACATGTTCACTCAAAAATTGAAGAAGTTGTGGCGTATCGAGCGTTTTTCAAAGAAAAGCACGTAACACAAATGGCTAATAAATATACTATGGTATGATTCAAATACCAAATTCATAAAAGTAAATAATTAGAGGTATATCTTTTGAAATGGAAAGTAGATGAGGTCGTTTGACGCGTCAGGATGTTGCATTGTGTTATTTCCTACTTTGCTTTTCTAGAGATGCACGTGAAGTAATCGTCGCAAATGCATACAGCACTGATTCTGAAGAGAAGACCAATTTGGAAGTAAACTGCTGTTCAAAATCGAAAGTTATGAGCCTACTTTATTTCTTTTCACGCGCAACGCACCTTGCCGAATAATGCAAAGAGGTAGAATATACTCACCAACCAACCGGCCATGCATGCAGGAGTTTTTGCAAACCATTCGCCCCCAAAAATATAATTAAATATTGGTATTTATGGCTGACAATGAGCCAGAATGCTTAATACAAAATACAGTCTTCCATCATTTTCCACCGGCTAAAAATAAAATCATGTCCCATAATCCCAGCTCCCTCGTTGGTTCAAAAATTCCCATACAATACACAAGACGAGAGGAACTTAATTTTTGACATTACGTAATGCGACTATCACTGCAGCCACGCAACTATGATCGAAAATTAATTTTTCTGAGCAAAACCTGGTTAGAATGGGAACTTGGACAGTCTTACGAAACGCTCGCACAATGAAATTGCGTGAGATAAGTTGAGTCCGCTACCGAACAGCTGCCACCGTGGATCTAGTTTGCTACAGACTCTATTTCTTCGCTCTTATGCGGGCCACAAAAAAACCAGCAAGTCATCGTTTAAACTGATTTTTAAGATGTGCGCGCACGTAAGCCTGTCGGCGTTATTAATGATCCAGACTTTGAGGACCCTCTCGCAACTGATAATGAGTCTAATAAGGAACTAATACCGTGGTTTTATTAACACCGGCAGTTGGTTCATTGAAATGAAGTCTCATGCCTGAAACTCCTATCGATGAAACACACAAACATTAAAAAAAATTAGACTAACCAAATTGAATTTGGTCAATTTGAGTTTTGACATCTCTATATACAGTGACTTTTACTGCATAAACGCAAGAGAAGCATGGTTATTTGGACTGAACATTGCAATTTGGAACTACTAATTCTGTCTCATCTTAAAACAATACTTATATGCATAGGAAAACTGATGGAACATACGTTGTTTTTAAACCGGGCAAGAATGTACAGTTCCTATAATAATTTGCAAAATTGCAAAATATAGTCCATTTCTTAAAAGGGAACTTTGGGAGTGATTTAACTTTCATTTGATATATTGTATTTCCCATCAACTGAAGTTACTTGAATATACAGTTAGAGATGGCCTCAAAGCTTTCTGGTGGCATTTAACATAATGTGCTGAGTGGAAATGTGAGTAGGTCAACAAATCAAAACGCGAATTCTCGAACTGCTAACCATTGCCGTTCGGAGGTTGTTGTCTACTCAAAAATTGAAGGCGAAATAACATTGTGCGTAACATTCGAGCCCACTATGCGTCAATAGTTGTGCTTAAATGTTCAATAGAGAAACACCACCTCTTAACAGTCTTATATTTTGAATGAAGAAGAATACTTAAAGAACAAGTTTAAGTTAAGTATCTAACAGTTTCAATTATATTTTAAAATAAAATTTACTTTTGAGAGAGTTGCTTGTTCTGCCAGAAATTATTCCTGATCTCGAATGAAATTTGAAAGAAATGTTGACATTTTTTTGAAGAAATTTGGAAAGCTGCAATCCTCACCCTGCTCTCCCATCGAAAATCGTTTGTTTTTGTTTGATGCAAAAATTATCCGCATTTCCGTTTACTTACCAAAACTTGCCTCGACAGTCATCTCTTTATGTCAGTTCGCACGAGATACTATCTTCAAGTTAAAATTCCTACCCTTGAACCTCGAGAAAAAGAAAATAAGAATTAGAAAGCGACAGGGGAGACGTATTTTACAAGAGTGAGTCACTCAACACAACGTGCGTGCAAATATTTTTGACGTGTGGATGTGTAACTGTATGTGAGACACCAGAATATGTTAATCCTTCAAACATTCTGGACGCTAAAAAAAAAGGAGGAACGTTTGAAATGAGCGGTGCGATGATGCTTTGAGACTGATCTGTATTCTTCCCGCACATAGATTTCACCCGACATGAGTTGTGGCTTCTTATTCCATTGTGTCTAATTCAACAATGGGTCCTACTTTTTAATGAGCCCCATCTTCCCTCTCTGGTCTCACATGCTCATGCAAGTCAATTTGAAGGCGGGAGATCAACCGAACGAGTTCAAAAATAAGAAAGTATCCATGAAACGCGATGTAGAGTGTCTGAAAGAATGCGGGACGTTTCCGGAGTCAAAATTGTAACTATGCCACATTCTGGTTGTCGAGCACACAATTCCTCCTTATTATACTGGGAACGGATCCGTTGTGCGTGTCGCGGATTTATGTTTCGATTGTTGATTCTTGTAGATCAGTAATGAATGATACGATTTACCGTAACATAGGGTGCAGCAAATTGCTGAAGGTACCGCCGGAGACCTGCATCTAAATGATGTTCGGTTCTAAGCAAAGATAACCTGTCTCTTTTACTCTTTTTCAGTCTCATACGGTTGCAATTTCCGTAAGTTGTCCACCGTGCAGTTTATCTCAAATTTCATCGCAGGTAGAGCTTCTTGTGCAGTTTCCGGTTAACCCTTAAATGCCCAGATCGGGACAAATTGCCCCGAGACATGCTAAAAGCATGTGCCCCGAGGGTTATATGGGGCGGTAAAAACGAGCTTCAGATATAGGTCTACAAATACATCATAAAAAATAGAATCAGGTATCAAATTGAAAAAAGAAACATCGAATGTCAACACAGTTGAAAATAGGGAAGTCATATTCGGGTGGTCGGGTTTCGTTTTTAAAGACTTCTTCCGTATCCTAGCGGCACCTCGTTGGCAACATAGAGCGGAACATTGCAAATTCATGCTTCGCGCCATCGCGCCTTCAATTTTGCAAACGCAACACGGACATCCATCAAGCACGAATAGTTGTATCTTCCCGCCGTCCGCAACGCACATTCTTTTCCTTGCTTTATTTTCATGTTGTGTTAGTTCCGTTTGTCTTATTGTAGTGGTGCCTCAAGGGCTACGTGATATCCCAGCCGAAGATAGGAGAGACGTAATTGGGCCCCGATTTTTAACTTCTCTCCCGAATCTGAACGACACCTTACTGGCAGCATAGAGCGGACCATTGCGAGTTCACGTCTCGCGCAACCGCGCCTTCAATTTTACAGATACAACACGGACATCCATCAAGCACGAATAGTTGTATCCCTCACGCATTGCGCAATGCTTGAAGTATCCATCTAGGTTTGTAGGCGCTGTCAACCACGCGCGACCGACGAGAATCGACACGACTCCGAGGCGCGATTTACGGACGCTGATGAACTCCCCGCGGAATCAATCAGTGCGCGCTGCGCACAACTTAGAGCTCCATTGTTTAATCGCAGTCGTTGTACTTAGCGGTGAACCCGAAGGTAAACAAAGAAATCCTCCGCGGACAGGGGGAGGGGGAGATGCAGATTTCGAGCGATAAATTGAAATCCAGCGGCACTTGGCGGTTATGGAAGCGAGACGGACATCGGACATGAGACGTCGGCGTCGGATTGATCGTGGATCTGGATTGGGTTCCCTCAAGGCCGGCCCGGCGCGGTGTGGCGGATCTCGGAGCCGACTTGACCAACACTTGCCGCTCCAGGGGGGGGGGGGCTGAGGGCTGGGGGCTGGGGTCTCCCTTCACTTCTGGGCATTGCCGGCTCCCAGTTCTCGGCCTCTTCGGCCCCTCCGCACAGTGGATCCAGTCAATCGGAGAAGTCGAGCCTGGAATTCTTAACAAAACTACGAATTTTGATGCCGGATTCGTCACATTTTTAATTGTAAGGGGTGTTTTTTAAAGAAAATTTGACGAGGAGGCCGATAGAACCACTTTTATAACCTCGAAATTTTGTATGGACGGAGTTATAAGCTTTTAATATACGTCCGAATTTTGCTCGACATCTCCCGTTGGCTCGACCCACTGTGCTCCGTCTCCTCTCCTGCCGGTCGGCCTTCTCGGTCTGCTGGGTGTCGGGCAATCCGTGTATTTCTCCCGATGAAAGAGCATCAATAGATATGATGAAAACCGTAGCCTTGTTAGCACTGGTAGCTAGAATGTGCTTAGGAGAGGGTTATTGTAGACATATTTTCCCAGAAAATTTAGAAAAATTTAAAAAAATTTAAAATAATTGTCAAAACGCTCTTTAACATCATATGAGATGTGAAGACCTAATAAGAGTTATGACTGTTATGCTGAGCTGTTATTACTGGCTGAGTATGCTGCTCAAAAAAACAGAGAGTAAGAGAATGCAATTTACCGGTCAGCATTTGCTCTGAATTTAAATGCATGACATGTTAGAGTTAAATTGTTGGTACCTTCTTTTCTGGAACATAATCAAGTAACTTCTGTCAGAGATTCAAAATTTCGATTTTTCATTCTGTCTCACTAAAATAACTCCCCCAAAGGATTTGCTCCCACATGACTTGAGGTTCCTTTTCTCAAGAATGATCACATTTATAGACCTCTTTTCCAGTTACAGCCTTATTTTATAATTTGAAGGCTTTAGGAAATTGCCAAGGCATTATTTGGTCGGGCCATCAAAACGAAAGAAAAGTCCGCCCCCGCCACTAAATTTACAAGAATACCCCTCAGGAGTGCAAATACCTACGTCCGTCATATTTTATGTCATATTTTTATTCCTAAAAATTTGCAAATTATTTTCTTATTTTTTGTACGATGACTCAAGATCTGGTACCTGGAAGTATAATCTCAACCTCAATAGGTACTTAAAAAAAATACCCAAGGTCTCAGAGCCTGTGGATACCTCTCGAGCACAATACACGAAGACGTAAAACCGCGGTGCTGAGATGTTAAAAGCATTTCAACCGTGTCCCAAAGAAGATTTTATTACCTTATTCAACGAACAGACTCCACGATTTGAAGCTGACCGACTCCGGCGAGTTCTTCAAGTAGTCTCCCGGGAAGTGAGGGGATCAAGGGTCAAACCCATAACTCCTGCACAATAAAACTTATCGCAATAAAATTGGCTCAATCCGGGTCGAACCCGGTTTTTTTCTGCTCTGGATTCGTGTGTCAAATCGAATGTGCACTTTTTCCTCCTAAAACTCACTTACCTACGCCTTCATCGAGAGTACCATTGTGCAATACGTCCGTGTATCAACAATGTCGGAGTGTTAGCAAGAGCATAAATTAAATTTAAACTGAGCATGAAATGAAAACCCTGGCGGCCGCTGAGCACAGCTGATTGAACACCGTGGTGCCGTTCGAGTCGGAAACCTTATTTTTCTTTCTATAGACTCAGGCCAAGTATGTCTACCGTCACAGTAAAAAATCGGAAATGTAAAGCATCATATAGACGGCCAAAGTGCGAAATCACGTCAATCCGTTTACGGCAGTGCAGACTTCCTGTCATACTTTACTTTATTCTTCGGAAAACCAGTCAACGTAATTTCTTGAAAACCCAGTCAACGTAATTTCTTGAAAACTTCCTTGATTTTACCTCTCTATCAGCATTATATTGTGTGTGAATTTCAAGCACTAATGTTGGCTTGCTCCTCTTCGAAAAAATAAAAAAGCGGACATTTTGAAACACCGCAATGGAGATACGTGGTTTCGTACTTTAGCCGTCGGTATTAATTCTCATTCGAATAATCCTTCATTGGTAAGAAAACTTAAAATTACAGGAACGGGTAATTAGAAATAATAAGTTGACTGCCCTTTTGGGCCTTAATTTCATTCGCATAAGCATGGGTGAAGGCTAAATAGATTGTTATACCTAGATCACAAATAGATCCCACTAAGCAGAAAGTAACCAAGCCACATCTGCTATTGTCAAATTCAACTGGGTAGCTCAATTTTTTCATAAAAACGGTTGTCTTGATTTTTGGGCAAATTTCAGTGAATATTCTGCACAGTACGAAGAAAATTCCTTAACAATTTCAAGGGAATCCGCACAAACGTCCTCTTGTAAAAAATTAAATTGCCCAGTTAAATGGCAATAGCTGATGTGGCTCACTGGAAAAAAACACATTGGATCTAGAGTCCAGACTCTTAAAAACATCGACAAGAAAAAGTACTCTTGATTCAATCAGAATCTAGCTTAAATCAAGAACCAAGCCTCTTAATTTAAGCGGATTTCGTTTTGATTCAAGCGAAAATCCGATTAAATCAAGAGTATTTTTTCTTGTCAATGTTTTCAAGAGTCTGGACCCTAGATCCAATGTGTTTTTTTTTTCCAATGCTTCGTTCCTTTGGCCTAAACGCGGTCCGAATCTGTCCATACTCTCTCAATCAAGTTACTCTAGCCAAAACTCGCCCTATAAAGGTACTCCATATGGAGCACGATATCGGCAACGGAGTGGAGCTGAGCGACGTTGAGTGTATACAGTGTGCGGCACGGTTCATGATCCACATCTCCACTTTCTTCCTCGGAACGATCTTTGCATGAACTTGTTATGCAACAATTAGTGCAGCTTTTTAGCACGAAACACACGGCCCGGCCCCGGCTCCGGCTCGCGTCTATTTTATGTAATGCAACTTGACTGCACCCGCACCCGACCCGGCTCCCGCGCGCTAATTTCTTTCCTCTTTTAATTAAACCCCTCTTTCTTCTCCTTTTCTTTTCCGCCCTCACTCCATACGGAGCTCTATTAATCGCCGGAACTCCTGTAACCGACCCGTTTAGTAGACGTGTTTGAATCCGAAGGAACTATCTC
>NW_017547098.1:3388694-3439830 GCF_001854935.1 Bemisia tabaci
CATATTAGCGCCTACAAGACTGCACGAATACTTCACGCATTGCATCAAACACAGTGCGGTCATTGCGGTCAGCGTGAAACGAATAGCGCCTACAAGAATGCATGAATGCTTCACGCATTGCGCCAAACACAGTGCGGTCAAGAGCGGTTGGCGTGAAACGCATAGCGCCTACAAGACTGTGTGAATACTTCACGCATTGCGCCAAACACGGTGCGGTCTGCGCGGCACGGCGGCGGCGGAAGTTAAAATCATTAATCCACATTCATGTTTGTTCTTTCATAATTTTTTTGTTCATTTCTTATGAATGAAAGGCCTTGTCCACACAGAGATAGGTTTACGAAACTTAACTTTTGCTAGTAGTGTTGACAAGGCATTCCCAAAACATGTGTTCAACACGAGTAAACGCGTCTTATGCACCCCTCCCCAGCTGGCACGTTCACTTGATGGTTTTTATTGATACGAATAAGAAGGAGGCGGCCCATGGGCGGCAAGTAGGTAAATCCGGCCCTGGAGCTGATGTAAGGAAACGGACAAACGGGGTATAGTCTGAGATTTTTGGTGATGGGAAAAAGAGGTTGAAGTTTAAAAATGTCTATTGGAATGTGCAAAGGTCAAAATTCACACATAATGCTGAAAATTTCCACTTTAAAGGAGTTGTTTAGGGTTTTTAGCTGTGAGCACGTTTATTGGCCATGAGTTGTATTAGATGGAGCCAATGAAGGATGTACTGAGACTACTCTGTTCCCGCATTAAAGTTGATAGTGATTCATTTGACTCTAAAGTTGGACTACATTTTGAAATAAGGAACTACCTCTTCTGGCTCAGTTTAGGAACAACATAAGGTCCATTGGTTTTCCCATGCAGATGGGTGTTTTTACGGCTAAACCAGAAATACGAGTTCCTTATTGGAAAATGTAGTCCGGTTGACTCTAAATTAATCTAAATATGACCGTAATTCTACGTAAAATTTGGAGGGCCCACTTTTAAGTCAATCTCAAAGCATGTAAAAACACAAATCATGAAAAAGATATCAACTAGCACTGCGTGATAGAAACAGTCAAAAAACGTCAAGGTTGGCAACACAGATGCAATTAGCCATGCGGGGCGCGACGATTCGCCCGGAGTAGGTATGCCAAATGTTTTGGTAACGGTTGTTTCAGAAATAGGACGTGTCGCGCTCCGACATGACGTCTGCCAGAAAGGGCCCCTCAATTTCTGTTATGACAACAGTTCATTTACGTGCAGCTGTAAACCGAGACGGAGAGACAAAGTGGTTCATGTAACTTATTCCGATTCTCAAAGGCGAGTCTGAGAGTTGAAAGTGTCATGACATCATTCAAACCGTGAATTCTTACAAATTATGAACTGCCTCTTCAAACGTTGAATTGGAATCAAAATATACTACCAACTACCACAGACAAAAGCTATCAATAAACAGTACTTTAAACTCCTCAAAAAAACCTGTTAAAAATAATTCAGAGAATAATTTTTGATATGTTTGAAGTGGCTTTGTGAGACTTCTTGAAAATTAGGAAAATTTAGGAAAACGGCTCCTTGGGTCCTCTGCGAGTTAGGAAAGGACTTTTTTCTGTGCTCGCGCAAAAAATATTCTTTGTGACATAAGGAAAATTGTGTTTTAATGGCCGAGAAAGAAGATTCATCAATCGGACTAAAGTTTGCAACATAAGAAACCACTTTTTCTGGCTTGTCCTTATAAGCACCTATCTGCATAAGGAAGCTCATGTCAAATACGTTGTTTCTTAAATTAACTAGAATTTTTGGTTTCTAATTGCAAAATTTGGTCCATCTTCCTCTTGAGGACATTAAGTGTCACCAAAAAATTACAACATCGCAAATGCACGTATAGTTTTTTTTTTTTTTTTTTTTTTTTTTTTTTTTTTTTTTTTGTGCAATAACCACATTCCACTCCTGGGGTGCACTCAGAGATTCAAGTTCGTTTCAAGGAGATAAAGATGATTCACCGAGTTAACCTTTTTATTGGCCTGTTTGACATTTTTTAGAATTTACGAGCTACTTTTGGGGAATTAAAGCTCTGAGTTTACGATGTCCCTGGTGCCTTTAATGAAGCAGGGTTGTTCGAAAATGTACAGGGGGTTATGATTTATTGATTCGAGCTCTATCGTCTGTGCTCGATTATACCGGCGCCCGTTTAACTGCGCCCAAAGCATTGTCTGGAGCGATATTTTTGTTGGCTCGGTGTAAAGCAATACCATCAAATCAACACTCTCATCATTCACCGTTGTGTAATAATGTCGTATTGTGATCTTATTTTGCAATGCGAAAGCTAAAATGAATCGTCTAACTTTTATGTCTCTTGAATATGAAATATTTCATGGGGATTTCCTTAAATTACGTATCTTCTCTGTGAGGTATTGAATGAGTTATGATGTAACGATATTAATTCATTTTGTCACTTTGCAGATAGAGGCGAATTCCAAGATTGCAAATTCGAGTCAGACAATTTTCTTTCTTATAGGATAATACAAATTCTTGTCAAAAAAACGTAACTTAACGTTAAACGTAACTAGGATAAAAGATAAACGTGGCTCGCGTAAAAGGAGTGATACAAACCTTGAGAAAGGTAATATTTATTTTATTAAAGAAAGGTACTGGTATCAAGAAGTGAACAGACGAAATAAAGCTTCGATGTTGATATCAATGATTGTGCTGTGCACTTCGCAGTTGGTTGCAAGTAAGAATGACCGCCACCGGCACCTTTTTTCCCCCAACCCAGTGAGCCTTCCCATTTTGGGCGTTTCGCTGATCTAGAAAGCTAACGAGTTTTCGTGCCGTTGCTTCCATACTCGTGCTAAATTCACCGACGCACGATGGAACGACCTAATGAAAGAAGTCGGACATGAATTCTTTCGATAAAATTTCCAATTTTGATGTTTACTTCGTCACAAATCCTATTTTAAGGGGTGTGTCTGAACGGAAATTTCACGAAAAATCCAATAAAACACCTTTTGAGCTTTTTGGTTTAATATTTTAGGAAATATAAGCTTTCAAAATATCTAGATTTTGTCCGACTTCTCCTATTGACTCGACCCATGTGCGAAGTTTGGTGAAATTTATAGAGCCGCACTTATCGATCGCTGCCTTGTTTCTAATTAGCGGTTATGATGCGGACGCCTTTTCTGGATCTTGAGAGAGGGAATAATTTTCGATGACCTTTTTGGGTCAGCAGTGTGACAGAGACTTCACAACTAAATGTCTCTCAGCCGGAAAAATGTGCATTTCAACACTATTTACGGTCCTGTGTTAAATTGAGTCTTGCAACACAACGCGCATGACAAAAAGCAAGTGAATTACCTGTGCACACTTTAGGTAGTGTTACCACACGATGCCTTATCAGGGTTGTAATGTCAGGTGAAATCAAAAAAAAAAAAAATCAGAAAATTTTTAAAAGAAAACCTGTGCACGGGCAGGAATTTGGCAAGGAATCTTTTGTTTGGAGGAACGCAGCGAAAACCCGGACCAATTATTTTAAACGTTTCTATTAAAACAATCCTGATTTTGAAATAAAAAGTCTATTTAAATCATCTTATGATTATTTCAATGCAAAATAACACTTTTTCATTTCTTTTTGAAGCAATTACTTCTGTCGCAGGTTTTTATGAACGATAGTTCGTTTTGATTCAAATAAGGATTCTGTCCTCAGTGCAAACTCGCGTCATCGATTATCCGTGTTAACTGTGTTTAGACAATTACTCAATTATTTAATTACTTATCATTATTTCTTTAAAGATAAAGAATCTCTAGTCTGCCGTGCTGAGGAAAAACGCCGTATGAGCCTTCAGACGTTGCCAGATTTCCCTCGATAAAAACCGAATTTACTGGAAATTTTTTGGATGTTTTGCTTCAAATTTTTCAGACGACATTGTTGGCAATTCGATCTAAAATACCTGAAAATTTCAAGGAAAAATATCCATAACTTTCCTCAAAAATACATGAATACCTGTAAAAAATTTGGCAACACTCAAATGTTCATTCGGCGTTTTTCCTTAGCCCGGTAGTAGTGACCGAAATTATTGACCCTACGAGCCTAAGTGCTGCCTTCTGATGGGTCGAAAAGTGTTCACCTCTTCGTCAATCTCCAACGTTGTGCGACCTTCAAAGGAAAGGTTATGACGTAATCTCTACATCATTAAATTAAATTTAATTTAACAAAGAAAAGGGGAAAAACTCTGGCCTCCGCTTCTTCACTCCTGAGTACTTCTGTGCTCATCTCTCGCGCAGCAGTCCTGCGAGTCCCTCTTTTCAAAGGCGTGCGAAGCTATCCTTCCCGAGCCAGTAAATTCTCGTTTATTGGACCCCTCGTAAAGTAATTGAAATTTTTCCAAGCGGAATCCTGCGAACGAAGTTGTAAAAATTCCCGAGCGCTGGAGAGTGCGGAGCGCTTCACATCCAAGTTCCTCTCTCTTTATAACCGAGGTTAGGAAAAAAAAAAACTTCAATTTATATTCTATCAAAGTGGAGACTTGGTCAATATAGAGTCTAGCGAGTCATTTTAAATGATTTTCATTCAGACGGTACCGTTGAACTCATCATAAGCCCGCTACGTGACTCTTGAGAATCAGAGCGATAATTTGTTGAAGGATTACGTATGAGAAGCTCATTCTGAACTTTTTATATGGACAGCTCTTAACCTTGACTGATATGTTTTCGGAGGGATAAAATACGCAGTGGACTCAAAGCTTGAGCGTTTCAACGTTGATGTCATTATGATGGGAACACCAAATGAATATATTTATGCTAAAAAGAACTATGTTACATGTAAACCCTATGCAGATAGTTCCTTTTAGCATAAATACGTCTAAATGGACCGCGTTAAGCAGAAAGGAGCCAAGACACATCAGCTATTGCCGAATTCAATTGAGAAATTTAATTCTTTATATGAAAACAGTTGTGCTGATTTTTGTGCAAATATCAGTAGATTTTCTGCATAGCGCGAAGCGAATTCCTTAAAATTTTCAAAGGAATCCGCACAAACGTTCTCTAGTAAAAAATTAAATAAATTTGGCAATAGCTGATGTGGTTTGGTTCCTCTCTCCTTAACGCGGTCCAAACGGTCCAGGAGTTCACAGAATCCTGGATCGTAAGCTCGCGCTTTTGAAAAAATTAATTCTTTGGAAACCATTTTTCAAACCATAACCTTAACCAACCATGACCGTCAAAATTGTCAGTTTTTGTGAAAAAAAAAGAAGAACCTGAAAAGAAGTCAGCCGCTACTCCAACATGCGCATTCCTGATCTGTATAAGCTCGCTTCTTAATTAATGCAACAGTAGACATAATGCAGGAGTTGAAATGAGCAGACGCCATAGCTACCCACGTGAAATTGGTAATAATAACTGTAACTTGAATGAAGTCCACGGCTGTGGGAGAATACATCTCAGGAAACAGGGTGTCAACTCTAGTTGGTACCAAGTGCATCTGTCCGGTGCTGGGATAAAAGATCAGAAAGAACGAGACAGTGTATTCAGAGCTCAGAACTGGAACAGATTTCAGCGTGGGTTGGTATCTGTGTTCCAAATCCATGCTTGTCATTCCTCCGCATTTATTCAAGCATTGAAGCTTGATTTAGGTATTATTTTCATTGCGAGTGGCAACTCTGCGATTGGTAGTGAATAGTGCATGTAGCGGGACACTTTTTTCAAAGAAAAGTTAGTCCTTGATCGGTATGTACCGACTTTGAAGGCGAAGTTTTATGCAGTTTTAATTAGGCGGGATATTTTTCAAAATCCCATTCGTTAATAGCAAGCTCAGGGAGCATCATAATTAAACAAGCTCTAGCCGTCAGTCATTTTTTAACTGTAAAAGAGCAAGTTCGGTAGCAAGCCTTATGAATACTCAAACTTCTAAATTGACGAATGAGGGACCTGTAATTTTCTCTATACCTAACCACCGAAAAATAGAACCGAGTTTTTGTCTCTTTTCTTTTTGTCTTGTCGTACAACTGGTATATTATGCTGTGTAGATAACCTTCACAATAAACATAGAGTTTTCCGCTGTTTCCAATATAGCTTTAACGGATGGACACGAGCTGAAAAAACATCAAATTTTACATCATATTTCTGAAATTATTAAATCATCCTCCAAAAATGTTGAGGCAAAATAACTTGCATCAACCCTTGCGCAATATGTATGCTAATCAATCGTAGAGGCTTTGTTTTCAAAAACTGATCTTGTGGCTGACTTTTTGAGTTGCTGAAATGTAGAATTTTGTGAGCTTATTACGAATGCTGTAAATCTATTATTCCTTTACGAACTAAGGGAAATTTCAATAAATAGTCAAAGCATTAAGCGAATTAGTTTTTTGCTGATGAAAAAAAACAGGGAAGTAAATTCGCAGTGTTAAAGACAGTTCTATCGATTTCATTAAAAGCACTTTCCACTGCCTTCAAGACGGCACATTCACATTCGATCAAGACCCTTCCTCTACTCCTCCCCTCCTTAGGAAATCTTGGCAACCACTCCGGACAGAGAAGGTATCCCAATATAATTTAAGTTAAATGGATAGAAAAAGAGGAGAAAGGAGCGATGAAGCAAATCGAGGGATGATTAACAATCCGCTAATGCCATATACTGCATGAGTCGTTGGTTTTCAGACCAAAAAACCTAATTAGGCTCCACCTCAAGAACATTTTCACTCACAAATTGTAATTTTACTCGTGAACTGTGCCAAAATTTTGAACTGTAAATTTCACTGAGTTTTCTCCTTTTTACATGCAAAAATCAACAAAATGTAGGCAGAAATCGCGCAGCCGTATTCCAGTATAGGGCGTCCATATAAGTCCGCAAAGTCCAGTAATTGTACTGATTTTACGCCGGTCCGGAAGCACTGAAAAAATGCGGAAATATGAAGGTCCGGAATATTTTTCACTTTTGTTGCAATCTAGGCGAGAAATTCACATTTTTTAAATTTTTCGAATTTCGCCAATTGGAGTTACCGAAAAAATACTGAATTTTTCTGTTGAGGAGGTACTGAATTTCTTGATAATGTACTGAACAAGCACTGTAAAAGTTCTGATTTTTGGCCAGCCTGTTTTAGTAAGCATGCACCTTGCAGTAAAAAAAATGCATTGTTTGAGTCAATGTTGCGATCTTTCTATGGAGATACGTATACCTTCATCTGGGAGCCGACAAAGTGTGGGGTGAGACTGGATGTTCGATCCGAGATAATTCGATTAAAGCGCGATTTGGTGCGCGTGCACGGTGCTCCCACTGCATTTACCAAAAACAGGAATACGGACGAGCAGACGAGAACGGGGCTAATCGCGCACTCCTCCGCGTATGCAGAATCATAATTTTGAATTTATGACTCACACGACCGATCGACCAATCAATGATCTCATCCGTGCGTGCGCCTGCTGCCCCACAAAACTCGCCGATCAATTTCCATTCAAAATAATAGGGGCGCCCGCCGATGCTCCTTACACGTATACGTACAGTTCTGTCGTGCTTAGGAAAAACGCCGTAAGAGCATTCGAATTTTGCCAAATTTTCTCTCTAAAAATATGTATCTTTGGAGGAGGTCATTAATATTTTTCCTAGAAATTTTGCAGACACTTCTAGATCAAACTACGGACAAAATTCTTGACTTTTTCAAAGAGGGCACAAATTGTCCCGAAATTCGTGATTTTTTCAAGGACATTTGGCAGCGTCTGAAGGCTCATACGGTGCTCTTCCTCAGCACGGCAGAGTTGCATACAATAGTGATTCCTTATCGAGGTAGCTCCTTATTCGGCCACTTCTTGCGCTTCTGAAGAGAGGCTCCATGTCTTTATGATGGTTTCAAAAAGGTCTCTCAAGCGTGAGCGTACTCAGAAATGCACATTTTTTATTTATTTTTGCTGAAAATGCTATTGATTTCGAGGAAAAGTTAGAGACCTGGATAGAGTGTCCTCAACATACGCCCTTACCACTGACCTCTTTCTCGGGAAAATTTGGAGCCAATCCTGATAGTGTGGCACAACTGTTCAAATGAGAGAAATCAACATCGTGTCCTTACTTTTGCCTGTTGAACTCAAATTAACTTCGCTGCGGGCTGAGGGTTGAAACTGATAGACAAAGCTATAGACGAAGAAGACAATAGGAATATGGAGGGATCCTATTGGAGGAAACGGGTTGTCGCCATGGACATAGGAGATAGTTAATAGACTAACTAATGGCAACCCACGAGCGTCCATAAAGTTAGTCCATCATTGACCCGCTTAGTCTATGAGAACCACCCATTTCAACCGATAGGATCGCTCCATGCTCCCTATGTCTTTTTTGTCTTTAGCTTTGTCTATCAATTTCAACAAACAGCCTTCTGCGGGCCGATTATTGAATTTGATCGACAAAGCAATAGACAAAAAATACAAGAGAGATATGGAGGTATCCTATTGGTGGATGCGTGCGGTTGCAATGGACAAATGAGGTAGATTATAGACTAACTAACGGCAACCCACGAGAGACCCTATAGTTAGTCCATCATTTTATCCCTTTGTCTATACGAACCACCCATTTCAACCAACAGGATCGTTCCATACTCCCTGTGTATTTTTCGTCTTTAGCTTTGTCTATCAATTTCAACAAACAGCCTGCTGGTTGGAAAATGGGAGGAAACAGTCGAGTAGGGAGAAAAAACCAGAGAAAGCAGGGAAGAATCGAGGAGCAGGGCGGACAGAGGAAGAATACAATTTCGGGCTGCATTATTTCCACGTGCAATGCACCTGCGATTTTATTCCACTGCGTGCGTTTAACGCTCGATCCTCGATACGAGATGAGCCGAGCGACCCGTCGTCGTCGGGAGTGAATCCGCTGAGCGCGGCGCGATGAAAGTGGTGTGAAATCGCGGGAGACCTTTGCCAGGTAATTTGAGCGTCACCGCGGATAATTGGCGAGAAGCGGTGACAGGACTGGTTCGGGAGGAGCGCTCTGTTGCCTTGGGTAGCCCGAAAAAGTAAAAGTGCCAAAGAGAAAATAAATTGTTTTTTAAACAGAAGCCTCCACATCTGGGTATTCATATACGAGAAAGAGATAATTTTATTTTTATACTGGCTCGCAGATCGTCTTACATACATACATTCAAGTCGCTTTACAGCGCGCCCAGGCGCTCTGTGACACCTAATCGCCATCCTTGCCTATCGATCCAGAGGTCATCTGGAAAATGGTATCTTGTGATTTCATCTTGAATGCCACCTATCCACGATTTTGCTGGACGTCCCCTACGTCTTCTCCCAGGAGATTCTCTGCGATTCTCGCAGATCGTCTTACTTTATTTAATCCCCAGGAAAAAAGTGAGTTCCTGATTGCAGACAGCGTTATTAATAGGACTCTCAGTCGGGCTGATTGTTGAAATTGATAGACAAAGCTACAGACAAAGATGACACAGGGAGTGCAGAGCAATTTTATTAGTTGGAACGGGTGGTTCTTATAGACTAAAAGAAAAAATGATGGACCAACTATATAGAGTCTCTTGTCGGTTGCCATTGTTTGTCTATTACTTACCTCCTTTGTCCATTACAGCCGCCCACTTCCGCCAACAGGATCGCCCAATTTTCTCTCTGTCTTTTATGTCTTTTGCTTTGTGTCTCGAGTTCAATAATCAGCTCATTGCATCTATGCAAAAAAAATTAAATTTACAGCCCTTCTTGGCTCTGAAACTCTCAAATATAAAAAAAATAAAAATTTATATAATCTATTGACGAATAACTCAATTCAAAGTGCACTGACAATGTATTTTTCTGTCTGTTCCAGGTGAGTTCAACTGCCCAGGAATTTTTGTCGCATTCCGTAAGCTACTTACTCCTTACTGTATAGCAGTTTTTTAATGGTCGAAATTTCGGCTGTGTATTTTGAAAAATTGAAATAAACGCTGTCAATATTTTTCCGGAAAATGCAATCCAATTGAGATCAGAAGCTGAGAATTTTAATATCACCGAAGGACAAGCAGCACCCGTTCTCGGAATCTCAACTTCCAGTTTGACAAGTAAACTAGATACTCATTTTATCCCTTTTGAAGTTTACGTACGGTGGAACGGTGGGTGTAAGTACCCTCATCTGAAGCTTGATTCGGGATCAAACTTTCCCGGAAAAGTCAAATACCGGGGATGAAAACGGATTTTCCCGGCAATGTTCTCAGGGGCTCCATACATATACAGTGCAACCAAGTACCGTTCAAAGTTGCACATGAACTTGCATATCGACGGTGAAACTACCAAACCACGTATCTCGTTTGCGGTGTTTAAAAATCTACGCTCACATTTTATTTTTTTGAAGTAGACCAAATCAATATCGTTCCTTGAAATTTTCACGGAATTTTCACCGCACAAAGAGGAAAAATCACAGAGATTTTCAAGACTGGATGTTGAGTAGTTTTTCATTTAAAAAATAAAGTATGACAGGAAGTCTGCGACGTCGCAAACCGAGATACGTGGTTTGGTAGTTTCACCGTCGATATGTAAGCGGTCAATGGTTACACGGTATAGAGCCCTTGATGACATTCCCAAGAATATACGTTTCCATCCCCGGTATTTGACTTTCCCGGAAAAGTTCAACCGATCGAAAAGTTTGATCGCGCGAAAGATGAGGGTCCACCCCCCAAACAGTGGATCGAGTCAATTGGAGAGGTCGGACATACATTTTTTTACTAAAACTGCAAATTTTGATGTTAATTTCGTCACATTTTAAATTTTAAGGGATGCTTCGAGAAGAAAATTTCACGGAAGAACCAATGGAACCATTTTCAGAACCTCAAAGTTTTGTATAAATGAAGTTAAAAGCGTTTAAAGTTTCCAAATTTTGTTCGACCTCTCTTATTGACTAGATCCACTGTGCCCCGCACGTAAACTTCAAGTGCCAGCGCAACTGGCCCATTTTCGTGGACTTTCCCGTAAAAGCTACCGGTTTCGGGCTTATAGGGAACATCCCCGCTCATATCCCTAAGCTCAGTTCAAGACGTTTATACTTGGCAAATGCAAGAGCCAGAAGTCAGAGGAACTTGAGGCGACAAACTGAGCACACGTGAGACAAAACGTACGACTAATCACGACAACTTGGACGACGGTTCAGACCGAGAATGTGGGGCAAGCCGGCGGTGGGTTCGGTTCAGTGACCCTGAAAAAGGGCCCAAGTGCACCCATTGCGTAGTCAGATTACACGTTTGTGCCGTATGATTGCCACGCTGGGACTCTGGGCCCCCGGTCGGTGTTTTGAGCCATTAGTTGACGAGTTTTGCGTTGGCCGGTCCTTAATTCGTGCTACCGGGACTACGAGGTTGCCACGCAGGTCCAACGTCTTTTCCTTGTCGACACATGTGCAGAACTGGACTGCATTTTGCAATTTGGAACTACAATGGACCACTAGACAAGGTACGAATTTCAGCATTCTGATACATGTTACCTGACCAAAATTTCACGTAGAACACGATGCACACAACGAAAATGACCGAAATTAACTCCTTACGAAGATATTTAATGATTCTTGATGCGTGAATTGAAACTACCCGCTCATGAAAACTCAATGCTCTACGTGATTCACATTGCGCGCTGAACATTATCATGATAGTCTCTGCGATAAAAAAATCTGGCAACCTCAGTCTTGACACTTTGGCTCAGCTACAGCAAATTGCTCATAGTTTGAACAACAATGGTGGGAAATGAACATAGCTCGATTGAGAAGCTTGCTGAAACCATTGTAGCGCGTGATAAGACTCACGTAGAGCTTTGAGTTTCTTGTCAGCGGGCAGTTCAAATTCTTCGAGACCAATGTGAAATAAAAACGTTCATATCTTCCTTAGGAGTTGGTTTCAGTCATTTTCGTTGCGCGAATCGTATTTTGCGTGAAATTTTGGTTAAGAAACATGTATCAGAATTCTTTAATTCGTACCTTGTCTAATGGTCCATTTGGACTACAATTTGCAGTTAAGAACTACAATCTTTGGCTCATTTTAGAGATATCATAGGTGCCATTAGTTTCCCGATGCATATACGTGTATAGAAATGTAGTTCCTTATGGCAAGATGAAGTCCATCTCATGCTCAGTTTACAAACAGTGTATGCATCGTTAGTTTCCCTTCGTACCTAAGTGTTTATACGGATGAGCCAGAAATTGTAGTTCCAAATTGCAAAATTCAATCCAACTGAGCTTTAGATAAGTATCTGCATTAAAATCTTAAAACACGATCTGCACTGATAAGAATATGTACTTGTTCTTGTGTTAATTTTTTTTAATATAGGAAGTTAAACACAGCTAATCCAAACTTTGTGTCGCTTTTAGTCCAGTTTGCGGTGAATTTAGCGAAGAAAACAATGAAGAGACTGGAAACCCTAGATTCAACCGAAGGCTTGGGTTAATTTGTGTTTTACTCCCGTATTAACCAAACTTTCGTGTTGATTTTTCTCTCTGTGTGTGCTTAATAGTCTTGAATCGGTAACTTTTCCTATGCATACTACCCCAGGAATAAACGGCCAGGTTGCACAAAAAGGCACCACAGGTCAAAATAGGACTTTTTCCCTTCTTAAGTTTTTTCCCAAAAGTGCCCCCAGTCCGAGATAAGGTCCCCAACCTCTTGAAAAATCTTCCTTTTGTCTGGTATTTGGCGACGGCTCGACGGTCATGAATCAAAACTCTTGAAAAATGGGTGCGTTCGTCAATTTTAGCGCGGGATTCATCCATAGCCTTAAAAATTAATCTTAACTTAAAGGAGGGTCCTCGTAAAGGAAGCGCAATCTGTAAAATTATCGAGCTCAAAAATCTTCACATTCCTGAGCTTGGCACTTTGCCATTGGTTTTAGATTCGCGATCTTATTCCTGATCTTATCACTGCCGGCAGCGTAGACACAATGCTTCAGCAACATTGAACTTGCTCTTAGCCGGCAACGCCCAAGAGCCGGACAAAGCATAGTGCATCTTTCTCGAGTCATTGCACGCGTAATTGCGAACTTGTGCGGAAAAATTAGCCACTATTCAATATGATATAATTTGCGAGAGCTTTCTTCACATGCGCTGTTGCCGGTGTTGATACGTGACTTGTCAATTTTCATATTATGGCGAGGGTGGCCTGGTCTGGTATTACATCACCAAGCACACAGGAGTAGTGCTTAAAGTAGATTCCACTCGCTAAAATCAGAACTCAAGCAAATTCCCGCGAAGGGGAATACATGTTACTCATAGTGCTATTTCGCCTCAAATTTTCGAGGTGAGTTAGACGCCAGAAGCTAACTATTGTACAGGAATTATGGAGAATATGCCCGAGAAAATGTCATCAATTCAAATGAAAGCGCCAGATGAGCTTAGTTCACGGTATCTTTAACAATTATTTTCATTGCATTTTCAATTGAGAAAAAGTGGCTTTAAAAGTGAGAATTTTACCGGCCAGTGACACCGAAGGCCGGAATTTTTTCTAAGATGCATGTATTCAAGCATAATAGATCATGTTATCATAACTTTTCCTCAGACAGGGCAATTTAAAAGCCGAGAATATTCTCGCGATCAGTTCACACAGTGGTTTTCGATTATAAACAAAATACATTAAATTTCGGACACGTGAAAATTCTATTTGATCTTTTATATATTCGAAGACTCGTATTTTGAATTCTCCACTTTCCATTTGACTAAAAATAAATGATGTCAAACTCAAATGTGAAGATTTTGACCTACCCGCTCAGTTCCTCTGTTAAAATTCTTCTGATTGAAAATAAATAAAAAACTTATATGAAAATGTTAAAAAAACTCCCAATTTTTTTTTAAAAATGGCGTGTTTACAGAAAATTTCATGGGTTTGGATGACGATGGGTGTCATCAATGAAGAAGTCAAACTATCGACCGTCACAAATCCCGCATGACTTAATAGGCATTTACCCACGTTACGTTAAGGAAGCGACATGAAATGTCAACCAACTGGCTGTGACAAATTTGGATCTGTCAAATTTTATCGCCCCCGAGGGAGGCCCGCCTCCGGAGTCAAGCACTGCCGTTTTAAGAAAGAACGACGTATGAACCTACGAGAGTTACCACATTTCCCCGAATAACATGTATTTTTGAAAGAAGCTATGCGTATTCTTCCTTAAAATTATCCGATATTTTAGATTACATTGGGAATAAAATTGTTTGAAAAATTGGAAGGAAAATATTCTGAATTTTCCCAGTGCATTCGTTGATTATTAAAGGAAATTTGGCAACGCGTTAAGGCTCATACGGCATTTTTCCTTTAAGCACGGCAGAATACAAAAGCCTCGGGTAAGTGGTCAGTCACGCCGACCATTATACGCGGAAACCTGCGTGCATTTTGAAAAAAAAGGCTTCGTGGCCGCTGTTTGTATCGAGCACACCCACACAAAGCACCGCGCGTGTCCACTGAGAAGAAAGATGACCACTTCCCTCGTGCTATAGGGAAAAACACCATAAGAGCCAATAGACGTTGCAAAATATCCTTTCATAAAAAACGGAATTTCGGAGAGATTTATAAATATCCTTCTTTCAATTCTTCAGAGCATTTTATTCACAATTTAACGTAAAGTGCCTGAAAATTCCGAGGGAAAAAATTCAAATTTTCATCGAAAATAATTTCTTTTCTCGGCGAAAATTCGACAACGGTCGAAAATCCATACGATGTTTTTCCTTGGTTGGTTGCATTGGAAAAGAAAAGAACGACCCGGCATTTCACACCGCTCAAATAGGCAAACGTGACCGAGAGCTTTCTTTCCCTTGCGTTCAAGTCTCCGCGTCGCGGCCGTGAATCGCCGAGACAATACGTCGTCGCCGGGTTGACACAAAGACGTAACTACATTTTAAGATGAGCCCCGGAAGGCATGGACTCATACGAAAGTTAGAGCTCATCTCCGATTTCAGTGATGGGTTTACGTCAGCGGAGCTACGCGACGAATAGAGACAAAACCGGGCGAACGAGTCACCGACTCGAGTGTCATTCTGCCGTAGGAAGAACGCCGTATGAACATTCGAGAGTTGCCAAATTTCCTTCGATAAAATGTTTATCTTTGAGGAAAGTGATGAATATTTTTCCGTTAAATTTTCAGAATCTTTAGGTAAAATTGTGAACTTAATTATCTGAAAAATCGGGAGGACAATATTCATAAATTTACCAGGAAATCTGCGTCTTATAAAAGAAAATTTGGCAACGCCTGAAGGTTTGTACGGCGTTTTGTCTTTAGCATGACAGCATTGGGGCATTAACTGCCGTTCGCGGGCTCAGCGAAAGTTGAGCAACAGTTGAGAGAAATTCGCGGCCGGTCGTGGGCGTTTTGCGACTGGATTTTTTTTGAGCTGCCTTTCTACTGGCTCCTGATCGGAGTCATTTCCGCGCTGGTCTTGCGCAATTATGGGCAAAACGAGTTTGGGCTCAGGTGCACGAGTGAAGGGTTATCGCTCGATGGATGGTGTACAAGAAGGAGAAGGACAGATAAGAATGAGAGGAAAGTTAGAAGAATAGAAGTGTAAGCTCGGAATTTTAAGAAACTCCTTGAAAGAGACTACACTGAAAAAAAAACACATTGGATCTAGAGTCCAGACTCTTAAAAACATCGACAAGAAAAAGTACTCTTGATTCAATCAGAACCTAGCTTAAATCAAGAACCAAGCCTCTTAATTTAAGCGGATTTCCTTTTGATTTAAGCTTTAATATGATTGAATCAAGAGTGTTCTTTCTTGTCAGTGTTTTCAAGAGTCTGGACTCTAGATCCAATGTGTTTTTTTTCCAGTGTATATTACAGTACCTGTATACGGGAGAGTATTGTCATCTCAATCCTTTTTATAGAAAAAGTGAGCCGCTTTCGAGCGAATGTAATGGAACCCCAAAGTTGGCCCAATGTTAGCAAACTCGAGCCCCTCCGCTCCTAGTTTGGCCTAATGTAAACAAACAAAATGGTGACAAAGTTCTACAAAGTTTTAGACGTGATTTTGGATGTGATAGAAATTTTTTTATAATCAACTTCTGAATTGAGTTCGGATCGAACTTTTATGGATATTTTTGCTGAAAATTAACTTTTGAGTGTGATTATCATTCATTTCTCAACTGGTACTACGTATTCCTCCGGGTCGGGTTTGTTTACATTAAGCCAACTTTTGAGCTCCATGATAGCCTAAAACTGAGGAACCAATCAGAGAGCGGCACAGAGATGGAAATACTCTCCCCTCAATAGGTACTCTAATCATGTTTGTCGTATCGAAAAGCTCCAAAATGCGCAAATTATCCAAAAATATACCTTGAGGGATCTGAACTTGGCAATGACGACTGCAGACTTGGCAACGGCTCAAATTGATGTGTGGTCACGGACGCGCAGACGCACTAATTAAAATCTAAATTTTAACACTCGAGCCCGAACATTTTTGCGAGTGTAATTGCGGCTCCGGCATTACGGAGGCTGTAAAAGCGGCGACCGCTTCATTAAGCGGCGTTTTGAGGAAAGCCGCTTGAAGCTTCAGAGCGTCGGGAGGAAGTGAGAGCGATGGAGAGACGCGGTTGGCTCCTCTTAGAATGTACTTCCGGGCGGCTTCCGGAGTAACAAGTGTGCGCGGATGCGTCAGCCGTGGTGATTTCAATATTTTACGAGGTATTCCGTTACGCTTTGTTTAGTTTATGTTCTCCGGAGCTTTGTTGAGTAATGCACCACTAGACAGGGTCCCAGACGAGGCATTACAATACAGTTTTTCTGGAGACGAAGAAAGACGCTCACTGGTATCTTGAGGGTCGTTCTTGTATACAAAGTGATCCAGGGTTAAATGACCAGACTGCAGGAGCGTGGCCTATGGGTCAAAATAAGACTTTTTTGTTTTAGAAAGTTTTTTTTTTTCCAAAAATACCCTTAGTCGGAGCTGCGCCCCCCCCCCACCCCAAAAAAAGTTCGAAGGTAAATCGTTTTTCCTGAATTTTGGCAACGGTTGTGAACCAAATCTCATGAAAATTTGGACCACCTTGTACTTTTATTCCCTGAATTCACACATGATCTAAAAAAATCGAAATCTCAATTTAATGAGGGAGTTTGGGGGCTCGGCTCCTGCAGTCTGGCCGTTTAACCCTGATGGACCACCCCGTAGATCGTAAATTTATTTACTCAAGTTATTACGCTGAGTTCAGTTTAGGTAACTAATGTCAGTGAACTACCTCACAAAAGAAACTTCGTGCAGGAAAACCGGAAGTTGAGGTCAAATGGTTCTCTGAAATTTTCAGATCACGCATCCGAAAATCTGAGGTCCACCTGTTGAAGTTCGGGTCAAACATCTGGAGTATTTCGTTGTACCGAAGCACTTCAATTGTCTAATCCGAAACCTTCGATATAAACTGGATTACTTCAGATGTTTGACCCGAACTTCGGCAGCTGGATCTCAAGTTATCGGATGCGCTATCCGCAAACTTTAGAGATCCATATCACCTCAACTTCAGGTCCCACTCACGCAGCTTTTATTACGTAAGGCTTCCACTTTACAAAAATAAAGAGTGTTTTCCAATAAGAATTATTTTTCCAACTATTGATCAGGCTTTCTCCATTATTCTCCAAAAAAAGTTTGGGAGGGGGGGCGAGAGGTTGTCGTACGAAAAATTTGCAATTGCATTCAAGAGAATTGGTACAGCTGTCCTCCCGGAAAAAAAATTCCACCATGAAATTTCCCATTCATTCTCTCTCGAGAATCACCGCCCATTTTCCCACAACGACTAGACTCGTTGCGCGAAATGACTTTCCTCCGTTGAAAGGGCGCCCCACCCAACCGGTCTTGATAGCTCCCGGGCATCGCCTTCCGTCCGGGTCTGGACGTCGCATTGTGTCGCTAAGTAAGAACCGCGCATCTCCACGGGGTATCACCTCACCTTACGCGGTTTCGGCACGGGAGCGTTGAGCGGTCGTGATACAAATCACAAATCACCGTCCTAATCGCAGGAACGGGAGCAGCCGGAGCAATCGGCGACCGCAAATTCAGACAATACTCCCGCCACCCTCACGCCCCCCCCGAAAACGGGGGCCAAGGCGAAGCAGCGGCTTAATATCTGCGCGCCCGGAAAATAATCGCACTAATTGAATAATTGTTCCGCTCTGTCATGCCATCACTTGCGCTCTTGCCAGAGCGGCCTGGGCGACTCTTCTCGGTCTTCTCGTGACTTTCGGTCATCGAGAGTGTTGTTGAGGGCCTTGGAGCATTAGACATGCACCATTTGTCGAGTGACGAATTGAAAGATCGTAACTGCGTGCAGTTTGCAAAGATAACCGAAATGCTTTCGTTTTTTTAACTTTTTCACGGCATGAGTTCAGTCTATTAAATTTTATTGCTTACACTCAAAAAAAGGTATGACTCTGAAAATGGCTCGGAGATCCATAATTTCTAACCGAAGTGACTTACCGTCTATAGTATGGCTTTCTGAGCCATACTTCATTGGTCGTGAACCTATAAGCATGGCTCCACGAACTATATTTTGTGGCTCCATGATCCATAACTTGGCCGGTAAGTCACTCTTCCCATACTTGTTTTTTGAGTGTACCTTGAGGCTTAACATTTTCAAGTTAGAAGAGATAGTCACACAATTTTGCACAATTGCACCTAATGGCACTTTATATGTTTGGAATTTTAACGTGGCCGTCTCCAACCAGTAACCATGATGCCAAAAAAACACGCAATTAAGTCACAGGTACCACCGATTGTACCGAATGTCTACAAATGTCGCATCAAGCCATAATCTTGACGGTCTTAAACATATAATAGTTTTTTGGGGGAAAAAATCGTAGTTTACGCAAATATCTTCAGAAGTTTAGAGCTTCTGTGCTTGTTCACTGGTAAAAATCGAGGAATCATGAAAAAGCTTCACCACTTCATTGGTTCCAAAATGTCTACTCTCCTGTTTGAAACAGAAGATCATTTTTCCTATCAATCACTAAATCCTTGAATGCTAACGAACTGTCTATTTATTTGGCCGTGCTTTGACTTGACCCTGGGTTTCATCCAATGGCAACGTCTAGTATCAGCCCTCAAGCTTACACAGAAATACTTCCGTTCTCTTGTTAGCTCTGAAGAAAAGAGTTGAAAGTTAGCACCAAGTGACAACATCTGATCATTTTTCTCCAGCTACTTATCCGTTCTGGGCGACACAATCAGTTCCTCCGCTAATATTCTGGATCCGAGCCGGGAGCTGATTTTCCGCCGTGTCATCCGCCGTTCTACATTCGCGGCTCCAAAAGTGACAGCTATTGGCGACATCACGACTCTGAACCAAACCACGTATCTTGATTGTGACGGTTTTCTTTTTTTCTCCCTATGAGAGAACCTACCCCCATTGGATCGAACGTAATAGAAATGAGAGGCTTGGAGGACAGGTGGAAAGTGCAGTTTTTGCTGAGAGAACCTACCCCCATTGGATCAAATGTAATAGTAATGAGAGGCTTGCAGGACAGGTGGAAAGTGCAGTTTTTGCTATTTCAAGAGATGAGCGTTTTAACCCTCTATGGCATGAATTAATTTTGGATCTCAGTTTCCGGGGGACACTGTTGTTTATTTTGTATCTTGCATTAAAAACATAAGGCACCAAATTTTTTTCCAAAATTTTAAATTTTTGAGAATTAATTTTTCAAGAAAGAAATTACGAATGAAAATTTGTAAAATTATGCCACAGAGGAAAGATTCAATTTTTAAAAGCTCGGAAATACGTTGTTACAAATTCGTAACGCTATGCCATAGAGTTAAGTTTCTATAAATTGAGCTTTATGGCGGAAAAAAAGTTCAAACTCACTTCTCGATTGTTACGAACTGGATTTTAGTGGCGAACATTTCGCTGAGTATTTTAAGACTAGTTTGAAATAAAATTATTAATATCTCATTCTCCTCCAAAACTGCAAATATCCCATTTTTCTTCCAAGAACAAAATAACTTTGACTTATAACGTAGAAACATAGGTTTCAAGTATTCTTATTCGATAAAACTCATTGTCAGTGTATACTGTGAGCTTTGAATCAATATATTTTGAATGCAACTGCGTTTATACGCATAACTTAAAATCCGGTTAGAGAAGAGGGGTGTGTAACAGAGGTGAATTCTTGCGGTGACACAAATGCTGGTAAAAGTGAAAGTAAAATGCAAATTTGATGCAAAAGTAACGGGGATTTTCTAAATTTGTCGTTGAAAACGAGTGTAATATGACTGGGCACATTTTGATTTGGTTTTGCATCGTCAGGGTTATACTGCGTCTCTTTTTAGAACTTCACGGCCCGTTCAAATCCATGTTACGATTGTAATAATATTCAGTGGCGTGGCGTGCTTTGCGATAAATCGATTGTTATGCCATTTAAACCTAAGGAAATTGATCGATAAACAGGGTGTTCGCAGCGAACACCTTCATAATCGATTCTTTACCATAGGTTTCAATGGCATAACAATCGATATATCGCAATTCACGCCACGTCACTGATAATATTCAGTACTACGTTTTAAGAGATAGAGAGCCTTGTTTTTATTTTGTTTTGTAATCACGTTTTTATTTCTTTTTCCCTTTATTTGCAAATCTTTGGTTGAAGTATAGGGGTTGAAATCACTTCAAAACGTTCCATGAATCTAACTCAGTTTTGATGTTTTGGTTTTTTCCGTTAAAATATTCGGGTTTCTTGTGTATCGTTCTTGAAACATTAGAAGAAAAGAGTAGCAACTTTGATTTATAAATGTTATTCCTTTGGTAAATCGACATTAGAACTGTCTGATATCAAGTAAGGCTGGTAAGCAGTTAACCATTATAGTATGTCCCGGCGTTACTTTTTAAATCTATTGCATTCAAATAGTTGAGCCACGTTTGCAATAAGGAACTACTATTTCTGGCAGAGTCATGGTACATGCTTGTTCAGCAATGGTACATGCTTTGTTTCTAAAATCAAGCCAGAACTAGGAGTTATTTATCGCAAAATGAGTCCAGTTGTTTTTCTTTACCCTGCGTTTAAGTCTCCGATTACGAATACCTTTCATCGGGCTTGTTGCACAGCAATCGTACTCTACACTAATCAGGATCAAAGTATTTCTATTTTGTCCTTAAATCAGTGTAAAAAGGAGTATAGAATCTATTTCTAATCGTTTAAATAAAAGAGGTTCGTATCCCCTTCCCCCAAGCGTCCTCACGGCTTACTCCAACACTCTCTTCTCTTTTCTCTCGCTTAGCTCTTATCAAACTCTTCAAACAACAACACTGGGTGAAAAATTGTGAAAGAAAAGCGAATCAGCCTGAGAAAACAATCAAATAGAGATAAAAAAGAAAATGTATGCGCAGATAAAAGAAAACAAGAAGCTGTGCGTCGATTTTTATCACTCTCAGTTTTTCTCGATATCTTTCGCCCTCTTCGAACGACGTTGAATCTGTCCACTCCGTGACACAAGCACAATGGCCTCTTAATTGATTTCGGACTCAGCTCGCCCTGGAACTGGTGAGGTCCAATCAATCATGATTTGAGGTCAAGTTTTTTCTCTCTTTTTTTCTTCACAGTCATTATCTCTTATGACAAGTGATTAAACAGCATTAGATTGTGGACAACATTTGGCTCGGCACTATGGGCAACCGGACCACCCACGTGCGTTAAGGTAATTTACTCTGAATTTGCAATTTGCGAAAGCAAAATCATATTAAAAAGAAATAATCTGTAATTTTTTTACGCCTTAGCTGGCCGTGCTAAGTGCCAACTGAATTGGCAAGGAGCAGCTTGCTTTTATGATCCTACACAAAAGCTGAGCTGTGATATCAGGGTACTTGCGCACACGTCTAATTGGATGGTTGCAATATTAATGCAGAGTTTATCCCAACTAAATACATTTCAAACTTATATCAACTCAGAAAACATCGAAATCGTTAGACATGAACATGAAGTGCACGGAGCCGGCAAAGAAATTTAGGAAAACGCGGAAGATGAAACTCTACATTATGCATTTTGGACGTAAAAAAGGAAATTTAATTTTTGAAAACAACAAAATTATTCAAAACTATATATACGACTGTTCCCATTTTAATTTTATGCAGAAGTCCATTCGCTAAGGTCCGCGGTTTTTGAAGCAAACAATTCACTTCAAAAATAACCACAATTTGACTTATAATTACCAAAAGCGAAAAACGCAGAAACCTTGAAGTTGTGTTTTTTCGAAACAAACCAAATTCGAGCCTATCTTTCCATTGTAAAATTTGAGGACTACGGCACAATACCGCTTAACTGACACTTTTGCAACGACTTTGCCGCGTTCCACAGTAAAATATACGCAATCTAATGGTTTTAATTTTTCCAATTCCCCATGAGAGTGCTGTAATAATGGTGTAACGTATAACAAAACTGCAAATCTGGCCTCAGATTTACAAACATGGCGAAGTTTTTTCTTCGTCCTACAAAGTCGTCAGTTTTCAGATAGGCGGTGTTGCTCCTCAGCCATAGATTGGGGAAAATTGGAAAGAAATGAAAGGTGCTCGTGGTCCCAATAGCCCCTTTCCCTCAATAAACCAGAATTTTCATTTTTTTAAAGTAGGGCATGGTTAGAAACAAGCGATATACTACAGCGACTTCAATTTGGCTCATAGTTGCAGAATTAATCGAGGTTAAAAACGGAGAGTTTATGAAGCACAACGAACGTCAGTCCCTGAGTGATGCCGCCCGAAGTTTTCAAAGCCAGCTCCATCACGATGCAAGATGGAGTCCGTGAGATGCGGGCTGGTTGCAGTCATTTTTTCAATATCTCAGCCCCGATCGCTCCAACTCGCCGTTTCCTAATTGCGACTAATAATCTATTATTTCGCGCGCTCGGATCCACGTTTATGACGCCGCTGAAAAACGCTCCGAGACCCGAGCTCCGTTTCGGACAGGGAACGGTGCTTTCTCACTTTTCGTCTTGCCGACGAAGGGCCCCAACTCCGTTCCAACATTCGCCGCAGAGAGCACTGATTTAAACACATTTTAGGGCTCATCTCGGATCGTGGTTATGTGTTTGTGCCCTTTGAGCGACGACGTTTTTGACATCGCGGCGCACGAGCAGCCACGAGCGATTCGTTTGTTTATATTTTTAACGGTCGTGGATTTATGGTCCGCGATTCCTCATCCAGTCCAAAAAGCTGTGATCGGGGAATCAGGGCGGTGGGGTCATAAACTGCATGGAGGGAGGCGTAGCATCGATCAGAACTGAACTGAAACTGCATATTAAGTTTAATGAAATCCTTTCTTTGTTTATCTTCCCTTGGTTCAAATATACGAAAATTGGCTCAATCCAAGTGTGGTTAAATCGGCCAGTTTCACTTGCCATACCAGGAAATTTTTTTGGTGTGTGTTTGGCAATCTACTCTAGGTATTCAGTCTGGTTTTTGAATGGACGATTGTCAAGGCGAGAAAATACTTTGAATCCAAGGGTTCTGCTCATCATTGCCCCTCGAAAGGAATTTCAGATATCTCTAAAAACCCAGTTTTTTTAAAAAGAATTCTAGTAGGTTTTAGAGAATTTTTCTCAATCAACTATACGGAAAAAAGGATGATAGTGTTGATAGCGGCAAGTAGATTCCTAATGGTACCTATATGATTCTCATAATTAAAGAATAACCGTGGCACACTACGAGGAACCTAAACTTACGAAATTAAACGTAACGACGATGATGTTTTATCGTAAGGGAAAAGTAAATGTGAAAAAAAATGCAAAATCTAGATTGGAGTTAGGTTGTTCTTGCTGTGGACGGCAGCGGTGCTCTATTTAGAGGTCGTGGCGCGGCGTAGCGGATCCCACCGGAAACTCCGGACAAGATATACGACGGTCAGAGCGGAAGCTGACGGGGACGGAGACCCAAACTTAGAAAACTGGGGCACGATCTTATACGATAGCGCCTTGATACAGCACGGCTCCTTTTGTTTTTCAGCCGGACGTGCCCGTTGCCCGTGCCGTATTCGTTCACTCTGCGAAAGGAGAGAAAAATGTTGCCCGGGCTTTATGGCTCTGTCACACTGATGGTGGAATTGGACACCAGTTGCCATGTCTCCCTTTTCACGCACTGTGCTAAAACGAAAAATAAATACATTAAAATGCAGATTTGAACTTCAAAACATTTTAAGCATCCTTAGTCGTTGCTAAAATTGTGTAATGTGTCCTGTGCCGCGAAGAAGCCACTTGCCCTCACTGGAAAAAAAACACATTGGATCTAGAGTCCTGACTCTTAAAAACATCGACAGCAAAAAGTACTCTTGATTCAATCAGAATCTAGCGTAAATTAAGAACCAAGCCTCTTAATTTAAGCGGATTTCGTTTTGATTCAAGCAAAAATCCAATTGAATCAAGAGTATTTTTTCTTGTCAATGTTTACAAGAGTCCGGACTCTAGATCCAATGTGTTTTTTTTCCAGTGCTCCACTTCACAATACCGTTCTCTAACTGAAAATTTTGAGGAAGCAGAAATGACACGAAAGGGGTGATTATGGAGGTTACGCACATCGCTTTAGCGCCTTCAATTTACAATGTAGGCCAAAAAGCATCCCTCGTGCAGGAATAGTTGCCTATTCAAGGGTTTGTGTCCTGCATCGTATAGATCTTGCCTCATAATGATATTTGACACCAATCTGTCGAAGTGTATGCTGGCTCTGTTTGAAATTCAAGGCTAAGGGTAAAAAGGCTAGGTAAAGTTAATTTATCACGACATATAATTGGTGTATTATTGTGATCCTTTCCAAAAATCTACTTCCAATTTCACTTTCGAATTCGATTTGACTTGCGTAAAATTGTCCGTTTTATATTGATTATAAGACTGTTAAAGACTTCTTGGTCACATCGTAAAATATGAGTCGTACTCAAAGTCGCTCCTTAAAACTGTAGGCTTCCCTTTGCCACAAGAATGACATCGGTTAAAGTGGTCGTGACTTCAATAGAACGATGAATAATACGACTCTACAGGGTGATCCAGTGTTAAACGGCCAGACTGCAGGAGCGTGTTATATGGGTCAAAAATAAGATTTGTTTGTTGTACACAGTTTTTTCAAACGTGACCCCACTCGGAGCTACGGCCCCCTAAAATTTCGGAAATTAAATCGTTCTTCCAGAATGTTGGCAACGGTTGTGAACCGAATCTCATGAAAATTTGTACGTCCCTGTACTAGTATGCCCTGAATTCATAAATGATCTAAAAAAAATCGAAATCTCAATTTAAAGAGGGGGTTTGGGGGTGTTTCGGCTCTGCAGTCTGGCCGTTTAACCCTGGATTACCCTGTAAAGGGTTTTCCTAAGGAAAGGAGCTGTCTAACACTAGGGAAAAAAACACATTGGATCTAGAGTCCAGACTTTTGAAAACATTGACGAGAAAAAATACTCTTGATTCATTCAGATTTAAGCTTAAATCAAAAGGAAATCCGCTCAAATTAAGAGGCTTGGTTCTTGATTCAAGCAAAAATCCGATTGAATCAGGAATTTTTTTTCTTGTCAATGCTTTTAAGAGTCTGGACTCTAGATCCAATGTGTTTTTTTTCCAGTAAATGAGCGACCATGAATACGACCTCAAGGCTTAAGTTAACAGTTACTCAGCTACGTTACAGTCAGCAATTTTGGATGGATCTAGGGGAGATCTCGAAGAATTCCAGTAGGTTGGCAGCGATGTAGACGGCTTGGTCGTTTCCGCGTGGCCGGGAGCCATGGTCGTAACTCAGACGAAAGAAACGTGAATTCTCCCATCGGACTGGACCGGGACTTGGGACCGGGGTCCGTTCACACTGGCTCCCGTGCAAGCGGCAGAATGGGTCGCCGCCGCCGCGCCGAGCTGTGGAAAAAGTCTCACGCTTCGCACGCACGGATCCGGGGCCCCCACGACGGGGCACGGTCCGCCAAATGCCATCTTTTCGAGTTGCCTAGACTCGCCATGGCCCTCAATGTCACCTCGCAACGAAGATATGCGACCGGAAACGAAATATTTTGAAATTTTCAGACTTCCAACTAGGTTAAACACGTCGTAGTTGAGTAAAATAGAGAGTAAGATAGGTGGGATCAATTTTTGATACACTGGAAAAAAAAAACACATTGGATCTAGAGTCCAGACTCTAAAAAACATCGACAAGAAAAAATACTCTTGATTCAATCAGATTTAAGCTTAAATCATGAACCAAGCCTCTTAATTTGAGCGGATTTCCTTTTGATTTAAGCTTAAATCCGATTGACTCAAGAGTCCTTTTTCTTGTCAATGTTTTCAAGAGTCTGGACTGTAGATCCAATATGATTTTTTTTCCTTTGTAGGCTCCACAAACTGTTGCAAAGGTTTAATTTTCAACGGTGATAAAGAGCAGGCCCGTTGTCGTGAGGCACTAAAAGTAAAGCTAAAAGCACAAAAAGCCTTGGGCACCAATCATATGTGTGCTTAAACTGCTCGCATTTCTTTTATAAAGTCAATTTTTCAAAAATTCCCATGTTATTGTTTACACGCCTTCTTCTTTTCCTCCTTCTACTGCTCTTTCTTCTTTTACTTCTTCTTTTCCTTCTTCCTCTCCTTTTCTTCTCCTTATTTGTATTTTTTCATCCATCCCCATCTTCTTCTTCTCCTTCCTCTTCTAATCCAAAAAACAGCACACCCTCATCATGAAGTTGAGTTCTAAACCTCAGTAGATATAGGCACTCTATTCTGACAAAGAATCATGATCTGCGTTTTTAATCTTCAGGTATTCCAACCCAAAAAAGATAAATATAGGTATGTATAAAGAAAATAGAAAAAAAAAATCTGAAAAATCTGTAAAATTTTAAAAATCTGAAAAATCTGAAAAATCTGGAAAATCTGGAAAATCTGAAAAATCTGAAAAATCTGAAAAATCTGAAAAATCTAAAAAATCTGAAAAATCTGAAAAATCTGAAAAATCTGAAAAATCTGAGATATCGCAATGACTCCTCGGAGGATATGGTCTGCAAAAAAAAAGAATCCATGTGCTCACTTTCCATTCCAACCACTTTTATTGGTCTTGATGGGCGCCAAAACTGTTTTCACTGGTGACTCTTTACCCTTGCGAGGGTCAGGACCTAGTGAATATTATGCGAAGAAATGTACCAAAGAATCAAGAATGCGACACTGTGACAAGGAGCTTTCAGATAGAATTTGATCATTTGCTATATCCTAACGACTGAACGCATCTTCTGTGCGGAACGGCAACGCTACCTATTTTTGATCCATCTTCACAAAGCAGAACCGGGAACCCAGACCGTGCGTTTAAATCACCACGCCTCTCTTGACACTATTAGGCCCGTTTTATTTTCCAGCCGTGGTGCTTCTCGTTTGGTCGCCTAAGGATCTAATCACAGTTTTGATTATTGGGAGGAACAGGAGAGGTTTTTGGGATTGGACTCCGCGCTCCGTTGCCAGATCGGTCGCTGAGTGAAACAAATCCATAAAAAATTCTGTGAATGTCCAGAGAGTAGTTGAACTGTCCATCAGACAACAAAGGAAATTAGCAAGGTCTCCTGGTGATCCTGTCGGAAGGGAAAGACCAGGAAGTGCATTCCAAATAGTAGATAATTTTCCAAGAACGGGTCTTCCTCAGCAAATTGATTCGATATTTTAGGAGAACCAAGTACGATTGATGATGAAAAGATACTCGAGGCGCAGTTTTAAATGATTTTTTCACGGCAAAGAAAGAGCACGGGGTTTTTGGACGATATGCACTAACAATTTCCAATTAATCGTGATAGTACTCCATTTAGTTTTGGTAACTTTAATAAATAAATAAACTAAATAAATTAGGTTACTAACTCAAATTTTTCGGTACTCCCCCATCTTAAGTTGCGGCACTACCAGTTACTTTAAAATGTCCATATCATCCGACGGATAGGAGTAGTACCACAATTTTAGGAGATAGTCCCTGACACTTTTCTTCCCGAGTTATTTAAAAATTGACGAGTAAAATAAAATAAAATAAAACGAACAAAACAAGACGAAGCGAAATTAAATTAAATACAATACATTAAAATAAAATGCATTTTATGAGAAGCGAAAGCTTCAACCCCTATTCCAAAGTTCAAAATTTTTTTGTATTAAACAATGTTCACAAGCACGAGGTAAGTTTATATTTCTACACTATTTTTAGTCGCAAGCAAAACCTGATCTTGATCTCTTTGATCAAATAGGGCAAAGTTGCTTCCGAAGGCGAACGACACTGGGAGGAGCGCTAAAAAGAGCGCATTAAACACTAGATTAATTCTTCTCCTCGGTGAGAGCACAACGAAACGAAGGCAACTCCACCCTGTCATCGCGGGCGAGGGAGACCGCATGAAAGGAGATCACATCCAGTTGTATAATAAAACTTGGTAAATTATGCATAGACGCAATCTTTGCACAGGCTGCGGGTAGAGAAAGCCGAGAACCCTTCGAGGAGCCATTGTGAGCCTCCAAGTTTGATATCGTTTGATTATTAATTAACGCTCCAGGAATACCATTTGTGCAGATGGTTACGACTGACTGACTCCATCCTTCCTCAGTGATGTGCTTTTTGTCTGAAAGAGGGAAATAAATATTGACCCATGAGATTATTTCTGAAGTTGACGTGCAATTTCACCGTGAGATACCGTGACAAGAAAAAAAGGAGCACCATGAAGAAAGAGAGAGATAAAACGGGCGAATGGCATGCGAAGGGGGGAAAAGGGAAAAGGGGATACATGGAAACGAATGTAGGAAGCTGGAGTGAAAGTTAGGAAAAGGGAAAGGATGCAAAGGGTGTCAAACGAAGAAAATTGGATAAAAAAGGAGAGTTAGGGGACGAAGGGGAAGGAGGGAGAAAAGGAGATGAATAGTGACAAAAGGGAGGAATAGGGATATAATGGTCCAAAATAGGGAGGAGGAAGGAGAAGACATGGAGAAAAAGAGAGAAATCTTTGAAAATATACGTAAAATTGCGAAAAATTTTGAAGCTTGATACTCTGAAAAAAAGAGCAAAAAATCAAGTCCAGATAAGTCTATATATCCATGTCTACATACATCTCCAAATAATCGATAAGTCGATGGTCGAATCATTTTTGAAAGCATGTCATAGTTTTTAAAATAAAATTCAAAAGTCGCACATTCGTAGTGTATGGTCAAAAAAAATTTATTCGACAAAAATCTGGTTTTCGTGCTTTAAAAATTTTTCAAATAGGTGATGCGAAAATTTCCTTGATAGTTTCATAAATTTCATATGAGAGAAGCTGTAGTTTCTCTTCGAGCAAAGATTGAAGAGGCGTGGTTATTATTCGAAGGAGTTGGTCTCAGTGTTAGAGCCTGTTGAAATNTTTTTTTGAGGGGGGCAGATGATACTTTTCAATTCTAGGGGGAACCGGGCCCCCTGGACTCCCCTTTTGTACGTCTATGGCAAGGGAGTTGAGCCATTGAAGTCGAGAATGCCCGGACAGGGGCCTCTTAGCATCCGAAAACAGAAGAAAATGAACCGCAGTTACTCAAAATATCATTCTACATATACTCAAAATCTTGAAAATATATGGAATCTCTAAAAAAGTAAGACACATTTTATATTGCCCTAGCGTGTATTTGAAACTTCATTCATCTTTTGCGGAATTTTTAGGGTCATTTTTTCACTTTTCCTTACGAGACAAGGATTACACATGAATTCGTAGGGGATTGTCACCTGCGTCACGGGCCCCTCCAGGGCCCGGGCCCCGGTACCGAGGACCCAATATCCCCCCCCCCCCTTGTGGCGGGCCTGGACAAAAGGGAGGAATAGGGATATAATGGTCCAAAATAGGGAGGAGGAAGGAGAAGACATGGAGAAAAAGAGAGAAATCTTTGAAAATATACGTAAAATTGCGACAAATTTTGAAGCTTGATACTCTGAAAAAAGAGCAAAAAATCAAGTCCAGATAAGTCTATATCCATGTCTACATACATCTCTAAATAATCGATAAGTCGATGGTCGAATCATTTTTGAAAGCATGTCATTGTTTTTAAAATAAAATTCAAAAGTCGCACATTCGTAGTGTATGGTCAAAAAAAATTTATTCGACAAAAATCTGGTTTTCGTGCTTTAAAAATTTTTCAAATAGGTGATGCGAAAATTTCCTTGATAGTTTCATAAATTTCATATGAGAGAAGCTGTAGTTTCTCTTCGAGCAAAGATTGAAGAGGCGTGGTTATTATTCGAAGGAGTTGGTCTCAGTGTTAGAGCCTGTTGAAATACCTCAGTCATTTATTCAGTCGTTAAAACCCGCTACTGTGATTTTAGTCAATTATTTGACTTGAACGATACAACGGACTCTTTAAGCAAACAAAGTCAAGTGAAGCGTTTCGTTTCGTTTGCTTTAATTATTCCCTTCATGAGTCATTCGCAACTATTGTGGTGCGCATCCTCTTTAAGTCACCGGCGAATTTCTTTTCGCACAATAGATACGTCAACTCTTCTTTTCCTCTCTCTCCAACTTTTTTTAGACCTACTCGGAAGAGAACAGTTATTCTGGTGAGAATATTCAGAGAGGAGACTGTTTTGTTGCGTCCTCGAGTAGAGTTTAAGCGGGTCACCAGGATGCAGCTATTCTCGTGTCATTTTTAGTCCAACTAATCGTGAAGGAAAGAATGCACTTGAAAGTGGGCGTCTGGTAAGGAGGACGCCCAGTCCAGATTTCCTTTCACGATTTTCCCGATTTAAATAAACTACTCACCAGCAAGAAAACTTTCTTTACACCTGATTGATCCACAGACTCGTGGACTTCTTCCATCGTGTATTGTATTTTGCATGTTTCGGAAATAGTTTTCCGTTTATGTACTCTCCTCATTCCAATTTTTTAAATTTGGTGTAAAATTTAACTTCATTTTATAAATTTGCAACTTTGGAAAGAGTGTCACATTCAAACTTCTCCACGGCTGATTGTCTCGTTTCAAGACTGAAATGCATCCGAATCCGCAAAAAAATTACCATGTCAAAATCATACAAATAGTTCCAATAACTTCCTTTTCTAGTTGTTTAATGTATCATTTCGATTGTTCCAGGTTGGTACCGGTCATTCAATGTTCAATTTGGTAAGATCAAAACAATTTCAATTTTTTGCACAAAATTTTCAATTTTTCATTACTGCAGACCTTGCAAAAAAGCCAATACCCCACCCAAAAGCTACCTGAAAAACTTTCCGTTTTGAATGATTTTTTTGATGATATTTAAGGAAGTTCCACTGCAGCGCATGTTCATCAAACTTTTGGCTTTTTCTCAATAGTCTAAAATAGTGACGTGACTCATCTCATCATTACCACGAACCGTTTGCAAGGTACCGGTACCAAGATTACATGGACTTCATTTTTCAATCAGAAACTACAATTTTTGGCTCATGTGTAAGGACACTTACGTGCATAGGAAAAGTAAAGGTGCATACGTCGTTTCTACACTGAGCCAGAAATTGTAGTTCCTAAAAATTGCAAATGAGTTCATTTCTTGTCAACAAATTACATAGTTTTCAATTTTTTAAGAGAAAACTGAATAATATCCCGCTTCAAATTTTTCTGTGAATTTATCGTAGATTATAAAAAATACGTTTCTCTCAAAACGCAATGTTCCTCATTTTTCTATTGAAAAATAGAACATGAGAAGAGATTAGGTAACGCTCGATGTAATGAGACTGATCTCGGTTGAATCCGCCCGAAAGAGATCAATTTTTTTATATTTTTCAGTGTCGCAGTTGAAATCGACGAGAACAAACTATATACAGCGGAAAAACTGTCAGAGATATTGGCTATCTTGTAAGGTCCATGGATGCACAGTCTAAATAAAGTAGGTAATGATGAATTGAGGATTCAGGACATCTAAGTGAAAATTAATTTGAACTTAACCCAGTCGCGTATAATTCAAACCCGAGGCGGATGACGTGTCCCGGGCTCTCTTGGTGGTGGGAAAAACAGAACCTCCAAACAAGGTAAACAAACCGGATTGCATTTCCAGCCAATAATTTTCCCGGGCAACGCCCATGCATGAAGCGATACCGCCGTCGAGGTGGTCATCTCCGCCGTCTTCCCACTGACCTTAGATCTGCCGGATGCTACGGGAGACAGCCGTAAGTGCGTCTCGATATGAGCCACAGTTGACACGTAGTCTTATGCGCTTCGAGGCTCAAACTGAAAGGTACTTACGGCTGTTTTTCATAGCCGCGTAGTTCAGCCGAGTGCAGAGTGTATGGAATTTAATTGCAGCGAACACCCATGACTCGGAGAGCGGTAACTCAAAGGTTCCGGAGATCACATCAGCGACAGTGACGTAGCGTGAGTGATCGATTATCGATATTTCCCCATCTGAAGCTACGGTAAAGAATCGATTGTTAAGATGTTCGTTGCGAACACTATCTTTATCGATCCTTTTCCATAGATTTAAATGGAAGATCAGTCGATATGCCGCAAAGCACGCAACGCCACTGATCAGCGATGACTCCTTTGCCGATTTTGCCGGGAACGCTTCAAAAGATTCTTTATCGTTGAAAATGTTGTAGAAGATTGATCTTTTTGACATTAGGGATCAATTTGTGGAAAACAAAAAAAATTGAGTACCTAGATCAGACATTTTTCTACATACATACTCGGATTATTTTTCACGCTGTGAATATTTATAAAAACTTGGAAATTATTCTTTCGGCTCTTAGAGATGCCGCGGGATCTCTTATGATGCACGAAAAACCAGGTAATATCAAGAAAGAAATCATGTCTATCAATTCTCCATGAAATTTTCATGGCTATAGACTCACTAGTGTAAGTTTCATCATTGCTTAAAATTGTGGAGGAATCATTCAATAGGAGTTGATATTGTGGAGGAACATCCCTCTGACAAATCACGAATTTTCGGGAAAATTGGAAAATTTTTTAATTTTTCAGAGAATTTTGATCTTAATTTGATCTGAATAGTCTGAAATTTTCGAGGGAAAATATTCATAAGTTTCTTCACAAATAATCGATTTCCAAGAGGAAATTTGGAACTCCCGAATGTTCATACGGCGTTCTTTCTTAGCACGGCAGAATACTCAACCAGCCTTTTAAAACACGGCGTGCGAAAAAACTGACATTGAAACCACGATCTTGATCCGGCTTGGAAACGTCACTGGACTACTGGTGACGTCACCAGACCAGGATCCAAGCACCCGAGCATTGAACCGATTACACTTGGCAACGGTCTATCATTACAGCCATTACGTGCACCGCGTAACCTTTCAGTTTGCACGACGGTTGAAGTGTTGGCAACTCGATCACGAACCCAATGCATCATGGGCACCGTGGCGGAGGGGGTGGGGGGCAGTGATGAAGTTACGGCGGCAGTCCTCAAAATTCCATCTTCTGGTAGCTTCAACCTGCTTCTGCCCAACCCCCCCCCCCCCTCCCCCAAGGGGCACTCTGCCAGGTCAATGATGCTGAACTTTGCTTCAGTCGGCGTGCATGCAGTTGGATGCACAGGATTGTCCTTTTCCAACGTTGTCGTTTCACTCGTTTCGTTGGAATGAGGGGCTTGGAAGTTGGAGGACAAGGTGCATAAGTGCAGTTTTTGAAAAATATGTGATATTAATGATTTCGGAAGTAAAACAAGTCTTAGTACATATTTTAGGGAAAATTCGCTTCCAAATTCCAATTTTTAAGCATCAAAATGTCAGTTTGAACTTTCTTTCCGCCATTAGGATTTATGTAATTTCGAAACTTCAAACATGTATTATTCGAAATGGCAAAAACTGCACTTGCGCAGTTTGTCCTCCAAGCCCTTTAAATATACTATAGTAGAACACCACACTGAAAAAAAATCGGTGGTATGAATCTTGATACGGTGTTTCATGAGGTCCGAAGTATTCTATGTAATCATAGAGAAAATACATTAAAAATGTGGCCCAAACCATAAGTAACAGAATGATAGAGTAATGTTGGGTCCAAGCTATTTTGCGGGAAAATCAAGGACGAAAATCCCGGGAAAAAAATTAGAGTAAAAGATATGAAGTACATTCAGTACATTCCCTGTTAGGAATATATGGTGTGAATTATGATGCTCCCTTCATTCTGAAGGATCAATTCTTTGAGCAACTCATTGACGAGGTTCGGAGGGTTGGACGAACAAGGGAAGTCATTATCATGGGAGATTTGAATGGTAGAACCGGACGAATTATAAAATTTTAAAAATCTAAAAACCTAGTACTTGGCTGTGCCTTTCAAAGCGAGAAAAAGGTTGTTGTGAAAGAAATTTTGATTACATAGTCACCACAAAAGTCTCTTTCTCAAGTGAAATCTACTTCGGATAGGTTTATGTTCATCTTTCCCTGTCCAGAGAAGACTCATTTCTCAAAGATTATCCCGTCCAACTCCCTCTCAGGAAATTCGTGACGACCCTGAGAGTCAACTAATCCGACTGATCTCGGATCGTTTTTCGCTGTTCTGTTTGTCACTGTTTGCTCGTTGCACCTGCGATTTCGTGAGGTGGTAGATTTTACGACTTCATGATTTTTAATTGCTCGCCGCGCGGGCTCAAGCGCGGACCTCAAGTGCGGTAGCGGCCATTTGTTTGCTCGTCAAACATTCGAAATAAGTGGGCCACTCGGCTTCGCGTTAAAATGATTTGACGATTTGCCTCTTCTGACACGATTTTAAGGGCCTCCCGCATGTGAAACTCCCACGGGTAATGGATTCATTAATGTTTAATGTCCGAGAGCGGTCGTCATTGAAAAAAAATTGTAAAGAAACCGTGGTTTCTTATTTAATTTAACATATATTTTCTCTTCGGCTCAATTTTTTTTTTTTTTTTTTTTTTTTTTTTTGCTTCAGAGAAATTTATTTAATATGAAAGAAAGTTTCTCTTGTACCAATTTTGACTTGCGAAGTTTTTTTATGTGTATCATATATTTTATGTTCTGATGAGTTCTCTAATCCGAACAGAAGTTAAAATGAGCGGCTTGGAGAACAAGGCGCATAAGTGCAGCTCTTGAAAAAATTGAGGTGTTAATCATTCCAAGTAAAACTAGTCTTAATGCATATTCTGAAAAATTCGCTTCCGAATTCCAATTTGTAAGCATCAAAAAGTCAGTTTGAACTTTGTTTCCGCCCTAAAGAGCCATGTAATTTCGAAACTTCAAACACATATTTCTCGAAATAGCAAAAGCTGCAATTATGCGCCTTGTCCTCGAAGCTGTCGACAATAAGTTCAATTCTTTCCTCTGATCCAGAAACTGCATTTGAATAACATTTTTCTTTCAGTCAAATTAATTTTGTTTAGATCAAAAAACTTTTTAAATGCAAAAACTCTTCTGTAAACCAGAGATAACTTTTCATCAATACTTGACGATTTTAATCAATTTTTCCGTTGTTCCGGCAAAAACCTAACCAAAAGCTAAAACTCTGAATCGTACTCCTTGGAGAAAAACTTGATGATCCGTGAACATCCTACATTTAATTACAACTCCCCTAGAGTCCAATATTTTATATTTATACGATGATTCAATTTAATTCTATACATTTCAGCAATTATTTGTACTATTCGACAATTCATGAACCATTCATCAACCAATCATGTATCATTGCAAAACACGTTAGACTTTAACTCCTGTCACCCATTGCCAATTGAATTCGGAAAAGAATCACGGTTCCTCCCATGATGTCTCGTAAGCGAACATAAGATCAAGAAACCCGACGAATTCCACCATCGCTTACGCTGCATTCGTCTTCGGTTGTATTCGTCGCTTGGTTGACAAAAAGACGTAACTAAAATTTAAAACAAGCCCGGGAAAACATTGAATTGTATGGGCTTCAGGGTTTAACACGAAGTGTGGTTACGCCCCTATGTTAGGAGGACGAGGTATTATCATGAGAAAACGATCAAGCATCTGGCTTCTCAAAGGCGTCCCATTCCATCGGGTCACAGATAATCCGCAAAAGATATGACTCCTCACGCAATATCTTCAAGACCCCGCCTTGCCTATCCAATCCAAAGGGAGTTGAAGGATGAGCAAAAGTTATTTTCGAATGGGATTTAACATTTGTTAATAAGCAATAACACTCATCCCTTGATTGAATGTCATATTGAAGGTTGTGCAGAACAAAGTAGAATTTTCCTCTAGAGTGGAAGGAAATTTGGCCACGCTCACAATCAGCAAGAGGGAACCAAGTTTTATAGGAATGAAGGAGTCTGTTTTTTCACCATTTTCACCACGTTTTGACGGTGAAACTACCAAACCACGTATCTCGTTTGCGGTGTTTAAAAATCTCCGCTCCCATTTTATTTTTTTGAAGGAGAGTAATTCAAAATCTTTGTTTGAAGTTTTCACAGAATTCTCCTCATATAGAGCAGAAAAATCACAGTAGTTTGAATAATTATAGTAGAATAGTGTTCCCTTTAAAAAATGAAACATGACAGGAAGTCTGCAACGTCGCATATAGTAGATGCACTGGCGATGTGTGTAGACATGATTAGACCTAAAAGGTTTACGGAGTTACCGCACTTTACCATTTCGCCTTCCATTTTCGAGTTAGGCCAGAAATACACCTACGCGCAGCAGTAGTTATCTACTCGATGATTTGGCTTTAACGTGGTTTAGAAGCTTTTTATTTCAGACTTTACAGTAGAGTTCGCCCTCCAAATCTCAAAATCTGATGTTTCGACCTAACCCGACACAAATTATTTTATCGAAAATGTTGCCTCCATTAGACTAAGGCTCCCCTTCTCGTATATAGATGCCCACTCCTCCAGGCGGTTGATCATTGAAACTGATAGAGAAAGCAATAGACAAAGAAGTCTCCGGAAAAATGGAGCGATCCTATTGGTTGAAAGGGGAAGTTGTTTTAGAGGAAGGGGTAAAAGACGCACTGTAGGGTCCCTTAGGGTTGCCGTTAGTTAGTCTGCTGTGCATACTCTTTGTCCATTCCAACCACTCGCCTCCACCGATGGAATCACTCCATTTTCTGGGTGTCTTCTTTGTCTATCGCTTTGTCTATCAATTTCAATAATCAGCTCGCAGAGACCGTTGTAGTAGACTCTTTGTCTTAAAAGATTTCCCCATATCAATCGCTGAGATTAAAAGACACAACCACCCACACTCCCACAGCTCCTCTGTGTCGAATTCTGTGACAGCAAGAGAAAAAGAACCTATAACGCTCCGTTTTTTTTTCGTGGACCCATAACCTCCTTCGACCACGTCAAATAACCGCGGAAATTTCCCATGATTCTGATTTTCACGATATTCGGACCGCATCCGGATATCGATCTGGACGCGTCAATTTCCGCCGTCAACGATCGAAGAATTTGAGCGATTTCCTTCATTTTCGGTGCGAACTCAACCATTCACAATTAGCGCCACTTCCAAAGTCGCCCCGTTAAACGATCTTCATCGATGCCGAATCTCACAAATTGACCGTGAGTTGGACATTTTTTTCGCGGAGATATCTCACATATCGATGAGGCAACCAAGCAGTGATCATTGTGTCGTACTGTCAATCGTTATCGTTATCTTGGGTCATTTTTTCTTGGGGCCATTTGGTGCACTCAAGATTTTTTTATTTCCTCATTATTCTTCGTTTTTACAAATCATCACACCGGTCATTGTTAGTGGTTCGTGTGAAATTTGTGGGCGGAATAGACCGCCGAAGAATGACTTCCGCCTTTTCCACCGGTTTTAAAGAGACCATTTAAGAGCCTTGGAATTCAATGGTAAAATGGGAAAAAATTTCAGGTGCTTACTTTCGATACTGACCTTGTCAGTTCATTGATAATAAAATTCTCTGCAAATTTTGAGGAAAAATATTCCCAGATTCTCCCGAAAAACTTGATTTAATCAAATTTTGGCAACATCTGAAGGCGTATACAACGTTCTTCTTTAGCACGACAGATTAGTCGTCAGGTGCATGTGCAAAAAATATGCGATTAGGGGTCCTGGATCCCAGGTTACGTTCGGAAATTCAGAGGTCATTAATGCCTGAGTTGACTATTTGCCTGCAACAGATACACATAAAAACATATATTAACCAGACGATCAGTACAGAAAATAGTGTGACAATCTCAGTGTGCGACACTACACTCCAGAAAGGGCTAAAAAAACATATTCGAGAAAAGGGCACTCCGGAACTGGACATACTTATAATGTTTCCCTCGGGAAGAATATCTCCTTGGTCGGTAACCCACGGACAACAGATCGCATAGCCTTGTATTGAAAAAGACAGCTGTTACTAGTACTGCCATGCTAAGGAGAAACGCCGAATGAGCCTTCAGACGTTGCCTAATTTTCCATGACAAATCACTAATTTTTAAGAGAATTTTCCAAAAAAAAAATGTCTTAATTTTTCGGAGTTTGATTCAAATAGTCTGAAATTTTCAAGAGTACCCTAAATATTCATGTTCTTCACAAATAAACGATTTCTAAAAGGAAAGTTGTCAACTTTCGAATGTTCATACTGCGTTTTCCTTAGCATGGCAATATTGTAGGACTAATTAAAGCTTTTTCAATGCTTTAATGTGATACGCTAGTGAACATGGTCTAAATTTGTCACTCCTCTGACGTAAGAGCTTATCTTTATCTCCAAGTAAGCTCCAGAAAACTGCACTTTTACGGACCAAAGGGCTCACGTGGAAACTAAGGTACGCCTCTACGTCAGATGCACGACGAATTGTCGGTTTCACCCCCACGACAAATTCCACACGCTTCCCAGGAAACGAGGATGGAGGGAGGCGCGAGCAATCCGGTCAAGTGCGCGCGGGACGCCGCGAATGCGCTCGCCGCTCGCGGGCCGCCCACCATCGCAACGCTTTCGTCATGTCGCGCATTTCTCCGAGATTTCCTCCGAGGTTTTGAAATATACGATACCTCAATTAACCCGCCGCGGAAAGGAACGCCAACCGGGGGAAGGCCGCAATGTCCGACTCCATTTCCAGCGACGACATGTGAGACCATGTGGGAATTGAGACATCGGCTCACCGACCACGAAAATTGCAGACATATTGCTCCGGGTATTAATTTAGTTGCACCTGTTTGCTCCGAGGAAAAAACTTCGGTCAAACTGTGTACCAGATCCTCCTGTAGAATCAAGACAACGGTTGGAAATTCTACTCTCGGTATATATCCTCCATCTCTTGTGGGAAGCTCGTTTCATGTTGAGCACATTGGAAAAAAAGTCTCTTGAATCTAGAGTCCAGAATCTTAAAAATTGTGACAAGAAAAAATGATCTTGATTCAGTCGGCTTTTTGCTTAAATCATAAGATTATCCCCCTAAATTAAGATGCTTGGCTCTGAGTTCAAACAAAAATCCGATTGAATCAAGAGTACTTTTCCTTGAACTTTTCAAAAGTCTAAAATCTGAGTCCAAGAGATTTTTTTTCCAGTGCAACGTGTGAATAGTTAATCTTTCTTGGGAACATTAAAAACAACCTATATGGACAGCTTCGACCAAAAACAGCCCAACTACTCATTATCTGGACTAAAAACTTCAGTATTCCGTGTGAACCAATTTTTTTTCTTTCATGAAATATAAAACGAGTGTTAGTAGTTCCTAGATTCCTAATTACATCAGTAAAGCTAGGAAATCAAGTAATCAGCGCTGGATTTCTGATAGTCTTAATCATGCATCAACAGGCTGCTTGTTGAAACTGACAGAGAAGACGAATGAGAAATGGAGTCCTGGAGTCCTTGCAGTCCTGTTGGTGGAAGCTGTTGGTTGCAATAGACAAGCGAAGTAAGCAATACACTAATTAACATCACCCCGTAGTTAGTCCATCATTTCACCCTTAGTCTATAAGAAGCACCTATTTCAACCAACAGGATCACCCTGATATCTGCATTGTCCATCGCTTTGTCTATCAGTTTCATTAATCTGCTCGCAGTTACGTTAACCAGCCGCGTAATAACAAACTGCTGTCAGAAATCTAGTGATGGTCACAATATTTCTTAAGGTTCATGTCAATGGCAAAATGTGGAACCACGTTGGTTTGCGACGTTACAGACTACCTGTCATACTTAACTGTTTCTTTGAGAACAAGTCTACGTAATTTCTTGGAAAATTCCTCGATTTTTCTCCTCTGTCAACACCATTTTCGGTATAAATTCCAAGCTATAAAAGGGGCTTATTTCTATTCGAAAAAAATATAATGGGAGCAGAAATTTTGAAACACCGCTATGGAAATACACGGCTCCTTACTATAACTCACTATCGATGTATGATGAAGAATCTAGGAACTACCAGCATTCTTTTTTTCGTCTAATACTGAGGCAATCACGCTTGTTCTAGACCAAGGGCCTCTAAAAGTTGAAGGCCCGGTCGAAGACCCAGATGACTGATTAGAAATGCCACGCGACCGATGCTCCAAAAAAAAATCCCGATCTCGACTTCGGGGAACGCGACGAAAATCGTGATCCCGCGGAGAAAGTAATTACCCTCGCTTGATCTCGTAGGGACGACAACTCTTCGTTTGGTCGCGGTTGTGTTTTTCAGCTGGAAACGTGCGCGGACCAGGATTTCCATGGGATCCTCTCCTGCCTCGGTAGGCAAGAACAACGTAACTATAGTGGGAATCTCGCGGAGATACGCGATTTCTGCTCGGTCGACGGTCGTTCTATGACGGACACGGACGCACGGACGCGACGGTCGCCCGATCCACGGATCATCGAGAGTCATCCTTCTCCTCGGTCTCGTTGTCACTTTTAACGACCTACATCTGACCCGCAAATCTACCTACCAGCTTTGCCGGATGGTGCTTTGAGTAGGCAAATTTCCGCAGTTGGATATATTATGATATTGCAAGAATCTGATAAAACTAGAAATCGTTCAGATTTATTAAGAAACGAAAAACCACCGACATGGTCAGGTAGTTTGTATGGAAGCACGGAAAAAGAGGTACTGGTTAATTCCCAACTGTTGGATGTTTTGGACATTTTCAATTAATTTTGGTAGCACCCCAATAAATTAAGTTACTGGCCCATATGTTGCGGCACTATCCCAACTTGAGTTGCGGTACTAAATTGATTGGAAATGTCCTTATCATCCGATGAATTGGGGTCGTGCCACAATTTTAGGATAACTCCTGACGGTTTTTTCCCATAAGTCAGTCTTGAAAACCAGGAATTTCTCCTGTTGAAGCCGATTTTTTTATTAATCTTATCTCGTATTACTTACCCTGGTGTTTAAAATCATAATCTGTATTAAAAAATCATTAAGAGTAACGTGCATAGAGTAACGCATAACGTCTAAGGTGCCAAGCGCTTCGGAAGGTTACAGACCACTGAGCGGTTAGGGAGTGTTCCCCCTAGTTCTATACGGAGTCTAATGACTGACGAATGATAAAACACGCGTCTTAGTCACCATTTTCTTCTGTGAAAAAAATGGTTATTTTTCCTACTCGTGCGTTCAAGTCTCTGAGGTTTTTCATTCTCGGTGAATTTCAAGCGTTGCCGTTACCTATTTAACAAATTCAAGCGACACGCATGTATGTATGTAAACTTAAGGTTGTGATTGTATACATTGAAACCACACACCGAATATCGGGAGGGCAACAGAGCCATTAAACAGTCTGTGTAAAGATCATGTTCCAGATGGCAGCACTGTCGCCGGCCGAGTCGGGTCCGAGTCCCGGCCGTGACGAACGACACGGACACGTTCTTCGTTTCGTTTTCGAGAGCTCTTACGCCTTACGCTCCGAGAATCCGTGATTACACGGAACTCCCCCCCCCCGCATTGCTTTGACCCCACTGAACCCCCATTTTCGGATATTATCCGTGTCCACTGTCCAGTCCTCAACGAGAGGGCGTTTACCCATAAACGACTTGAAATTTCATCGCGGAAGAACTATTGTGTTATTTTCACACAGACTCCAACACTTTTTTCTCTTTTTTCTGATAATTCGAATCAAATTGAGCCACGAAGCCTTCTCAAATCGAGCCAATGCATAGTGATAATATTGGTCTTAATCAAATCGTATAGCAGCTGGTTTGGTGCAGAATAACTTAATTTTGAAAGGTTTTTGTCAGTGGCCCTTTATTTTTGTCTCATGTGGGCTAATTATTGGAATTGGTAGACGAAGCTATAGACAAAGGATACCAAGTGAAAGTGGAGCAATCCCATTATTTGAAGTGGGTGGTTGCAATGGACAAAAGAGGTTAGCAATAGACAAACTGACGGCAACTCGCGAGAGCCCCTGTAGTTAGCCCATCATCACGGTCCAATCTGAAGATGGATCGGGCCTACGTTCATAATTTGATATATTTATGCTAGAAGGAACTATGCATACATAGGGATTGCGAGCAACATAGTTCCTTTTAGCATAAATACGTCCAATTTTTTTGACTATATCGATAGAAGATAGTCCTTAGGTAAGCCCGCTCTCTGGATTAACTCACAGAGGCCCGCAAAGTGGGCATTACAGTGCGCGAAGCGTCCTCTTCAGGTCGGGCCGTAAAACGGCCAGGGGACGCATCCCCCATCATGTTAGAAGTCTATAGACTAATGCGTATGCGAAAAATGCGTATTATTTTTATAAAAATAATACGCATTTTTCATTTTTTTCAAAGAAAAAAATGAAACGAAGCAGATTCAAACGAAGCAGATACAATAGTTCTGCGTGCGACTTAGTGATGTGTGTAAGATGAATCACACGGAGCAGTTATGGTTCCTTTTCGAAACAATTTCGAGCCCATGTAGCAGCGGCGCATAAGCGGCAGGGGGCGAAAGGTGTCTCGAAAACGTGCGTCCGCATAAGAAGCGACGGATTCCGCAACCCCTACCTGTACCGATGTCACACACTTCATCGCTCCGGTGACGAAACCGCGTAACTCAACTCTCACGTGAGCCGCGGATAGAATGAAGTCACACGGAGGATAAGGCTCAACTTGAGATGCTGATACGCTGTTTTTTCACAAGAGCGACGTCCACTTACCGCTGCGAAGGATCGTTCAACGATGACACGTTAAAAGCACGACCTAGTCTTCGCCCGACTCCAACTCCTCGTTATCCGCGTTGGTGATTGGCGCCCTGCTATCGACGACATGGAGTCCGTGCCCGAGGGCACACTTTACTCGATTGTTAGGTTGTTGGTTTGTTTGTTTTACGGAGCGGAGACAATGGCTGTAAAGCGTCACGCTGTGTTTTCACTCGTTGGATCATGCGCCAATTACACTTCGAAGTAGATGCTACGTCTTAATTATTTGATCGGTGTGGTGAAGAGGAATCGATGACAAATTTTTGTCCTTGCTTAACTTGATTGACAGGTTTCGCAAGCACCTCTAGTCGTTGAATTTTGACCTCAGAAATTTTTCAATATTATTTGTCATGCGTGAACCGAAACGATGTATACAGGATGATGCAGGGTTAAAAGGCCAGATCGCAGGAGCCAAACACCCCCAAACCTCCTCTTTAAATTGAGATTTTGAATGTTTTAGATCATTTATGAATTCGGGGTATAAAAGTACAGAAGACTATAAATTTTCATGATATTTGGTTCACAACCGTTGCAAAAATTCAGGGAAAACGATTTACTTTCCGAATTTTTTTTTTTTTTTGGGGGGGGGGAGGCGTAGCTCCAACTGGGGCACTTTTGGAAGAAAACTTTATACAACAAAAAATGTCTTATTTCGACCCATAGAACACGCTCCTACAGTCTGGCCGTTTAACCCTGGATCACCCTGTATACCACAAATGTCTAATTTTACATGGAGATCCCCCGATGTGATTTGGGTATGTCGAAGGTATAATTCATTGAAGGTATAAATATATATCATAGTAGAAGAAAGCCTTCTACTATAATATCAGTTTGGTATAGAGCGGATTGGCAACTAAACTAACTCCTTGACAAAGCGTAAAGTGTCATAGGAAAATGAAGGCGTTCCAAGTCGAGATAGCGTATTGAATACTTTATCAATTAAACCCTGGTAAAAATTTGCAGTAGAATCTGTGTTCCAAAATACCATAGACCTACAGCCGGCTGTAAGATTTCCAATAGCTTCTATAGCCGGCTACACAATTTCTTATAGCCTTTCATAGCCGATGGCGATTAAACAACAGCCAGGCGATAAAGTGTATGCTAAACGTTACTAATTACGAATGCTAGGACTTAGTGAGTTTTTGGAATACTGCTCTCTTTTTGGGCCGTAGTATCTTGATTTATTTTGCCAGGAAAGTTCCGTACTTTTGATAGATGCCTGCCATTACTAATATATTAGAGCGCCTTCGATTTTGTATGATACTGTGCAATACCTCTGGTGTGAAATAGTTGCTTCAAGCGCCGTGGCAGGCAGCCAGCCAGCGCGAAACAGGCATTGGCGCCTACAAACCTAACAGGGATACTTCACGCGTTGCGCAATGCGTGAAGTATTCCTGTTAGGTTTGTAGGCGCCAGTGCGTCGCCGCTCCGCTTTGTGTTAGGCTCTAAAATTTAATCTGGCGGAGGCAGCGTTTTTCAACTCATGATTTTGAAATGTTTGCACATCCTGTATGGATTATTCTCATTTTAATTGATGAAAAAAAATATGTATTAAAGGAAAATATAATGTGTGTTTTGTAAATATTAAGGTGGTTCCGTATCAAACTTAATGATTTCCAAAGCACACGAATTTCTCCACAATTTCTTATAGCCTTTTATAATCGATGGCGAAAATACGACAGCCAGGCGATAGAGTGTAAAGCCCGGCGATAGGAACTATAGCCCGGCTGCATAATTTTTTATCGCTTCGTATAGCCCGACCGTATGATTTTCTCCGCATTCTACAGCCAGCTATATGATTTTCTGTAGCCTTCTTTAGCCGGCTATAAGAATTCCTATGGTATTTTGAAACGCAGCTCTTATCGCCAATTTTTACCAGGGAACCTTAATAATTAATACAGGTACAAATTATTTCTCTTCGTCGAAGTAACATGCAAGTCACTTGCAAATTGCCAGCGATTGCTAATTTCCAACGACGTATCGATGATGAAACTGCAAAAATCGTGTATCTCGGGTGTGGTATTTGAAATTCTTCACTCTTTTTTTATTTTTTAAGAGAAGACCGAATCAATATCATGACTTAAAATTCTCACCGAATTCCTATTATAGAATAGAAAAATGACCAAAAGTTTTAAGAAATGACCATTAGTAATTTTCCATGTAGGAAAGTATGACAGGAAGTCTTGCAACGCTGCAAACGCAGATACGGATTTCTGCAGTTTCACCATCCCTATGCACTTGGATACTGGAAGTAAAAATAAAAATAACAATTAAAACAGCGAGTAACAAGACTAATTTTCATCTAAATACCACCAAAACGTTTTGACTGAAAACTCAGCCTTCCTCAGTTGGATAAGAACAGTAAAATTTTTTTAAAAAAAAAAACCAAAAACTTCGTACCCGGCTGTGCCTTTCAAAGCGAGAAAAATTTTGTTACCTGGTATTTATGTGAAAATTAGCCTTGTTACCCGCTGTTTAAAATTGTTTTTATCGTACATTTGTCACGGGAAGTAAAAACTCTTCTTGATCTAAATTGGATTATTTCTGCCAAACGGAAGTGTGCATAAAGACATGAGCCCTGAGACCCATAAGAATATATGCATAGCAGGGCTCACGTCATAATGCACATAGTTCCGTTTGGCAAAAATACGTCCATTTAGTGTTTCGGACACGTTACAAAATCCTTTTTCGATGGTCGGTGCATGGAGATTCAGCAAATATTATACAAACCACTGCGAAGCCAAATGGAACCCTCGTGCTGGGTGTTTTGAAAGAGCGCTCGACGACGCGACGTGTCCTACCGCGTGGCGTCACGTCAAGTCAGGCGTCGAGACGTCATAAGTTTGTCGCCGTCCAACCGAATTATTTCCCGCCAAGTTGACTCCCGCAACACCGCTCCATTGACAGAGCCACCAAATAGTGCTTCAAAATCATTTTATTCGATTTTATTTTATTACTTTTACCATCCGTATGGTTCATGCTGTTGGGAAATCTCCTCGATTTGACAACGGAGCTCATCTGCTCGGTTTCTGATTGGAGGCAACTGCGCAAGTCTGATGCGGGATTATGCGGTCACATCGGTGAGGACTGAGTTCTGCATCTGACCTTTTGCACTGACCCGCGGTCATTCCAACCGAGCTGGAGTGGCACCGCCTACACAGCTTCTTCAGCAATATTACCGAGCTGTCACCGGCTTCTTATCGAGGTGCCTCTCGTCGTCTTGGAACTGAAAGTTTGCCCTGAATTCAGCCAAGTGAGCGTGTCAGGGATCATGTTTTGATGACTGCTCGCTCGGAGAAATTACAAACTTGCTAAATTGAACAGCGTAGGTCCGAACACTAAACGCCAAAAATTAACGAAGTTTCCGTCGCAAACATCATTCAATACCTCAGGAGACGTCAGCGGCGATTTCTCCCGAAGATCGCAATTGAATCGGGACGTGCAAAAACCGCTAATGTCCATTTTTTCGGTCTAAAGTTTATTTGAGTTCATATTACTTTTAAAAGAGTTGATGAGACCATACAAGTGATGAAAGTATTCGTTTTGGGATTAAGAAAACCCGAAGTCAAGTTTAAGGCCAATTTCGCGGTTGCAACCAACTCCGAAAATTATTATGAACTCAAAAAACTTAAGACTGGAAAAATGGACATTAGCTGTTTTCCCACGCCCCAATTCAATTTTAATATGGAGGGTAAAATATCGGAATTTGAGTATTCACTTGAAAAAATTCTCGTGTATACCAGAAAACAAAGCCATTAGCCATTTTTCGTAGATAAACTAATCGATTTCGAGTGAGGCAGACTCATTGAGAATCGATAATGACCAATAGCTTTGAATGGAGAGTGGAGGATAAACAGAGATGGCAATTTGTAAGAATCGCTACTGTCCATTTCGCTTCGATCCTTCCGCGTACATATTGACCACACCCCTGCCATCTCGATTTTCCAAGAGCGATATGCTCACTGAAGCGTCCGCGCAACCCGCGACCAATGCTGCCATGCTAAGGAAGAACGCCGTATGAGCCTTCAGACGTTGCCAAGTTTCCTTCGATAAAAACCGAATTTACTGGGAAAATTGTGAACGTTTTTTTCCAAAATGTTCAGACTATTTTGTACACAATTTAATCTAAAATATCTGAAACTTTCAAAGAAAAATGTGCGTAAATGTCGTCAAAAATTCATGTTTTATCAAGGGAAATCTGGCAACTCTCGAATGCTCATGCGGCATTCTTCCTTAGCACGGCAGAGTGAGCATATTGCGTCACACTAGCCCCAAGCACGATAACCACGCCGCGCGTACATCACAGTCATTCATCCGTCGAGCGACGATTTTCATTCGTGATCCATGCGGGGATAAGGGTTATTGGGATGACTCAGAGGGTGGAACCCCCCCCCCTCGCTTACCCCTCCCTCCTCCCCCCGAGCTTTCCATGACCGGGCACGACCCACCGCGGCCGTCAGCCGATCACGCCGCACGCCGCGCGCTGCTCCCCTTCCCTAGATCTGCTCGTGGACGGTGCGGGCTTCCATTCACGAATTGCTCGCGGATCGGAGTCGCTCATTCCGAGTCGGGGCGAATGTTGCCGAGCTGGTTGACTTACGCTGATGTTTTCTTAAATTTTATCGAAATTACTACTCTTAAGGATAAGTTAAGTGTGCTTGCAGAGTGCTGACTTTCTTCTGGTAATTTGAGGATACTACGTGAGAGCGAATTTCTATTAAAAATTCGAGTCTTCTTCACAATTCGTCTGATCTCTTTCAGATGAAATCACTGAATCGGATAAAACAATAAAGTTTCTCTTAATTGTATAAGAACGAGACGAGAAGGCCGTAAGTGCGCAAATTTGCATTTATTTCGGAGAAAACCAGAAAGAGCATTATTCCGACAGAGAGTCAATGGAAACAGTGCCTCTAAGTCAAACGGTGCCCTTTGCTCCCAATTTCTAATCTGAAAATTTGTTTGTTGAGTGTCCAAAACGTAACCATGAAAGCATTCAGAAGATAGCGCTTACCGCTGTCTTGCATGACACTAACCTAACCCTGGCCTTTCTCGAAAATTGAAGGCGGAACAGCGAAGCGCGGAACCTCTATGCCCATTTGAGCCTCTTTTTATACAGTCGCAGATCAAATTCTTCAATTTATTATCGTAGTTCTCAGAATTTCTTAAAAAATTATCGAAAATTTTCCGAAGAATGGATCCATTTGTTAAAGGATTATCGAAAAATTTCTGAAGAATGGATACATTTGTTAAATACAATTTTCCACTCGAACACTTCTAAGTCAATGCTCCCTCAATACATTTTTGCCCTTACTGATCGCATCGGTAGAGTTCACGCCAAATAAGTTTACGCACTTTCAGACTGCGACAGAAGATCCACCATCTTCATTCTCCCATTTGCATTACATCTAAAAGTGATGTCAAACGATCTTCTGTCGCAGTCTAAAAGTGGGTAAACTTATTTGGTGTATGCTCCAATACTATCACGGAAAAAATTAAATTGCTGATCTAACAAAATTGTAGTCGAAAAAAATGACTGCAGTATTTCAATGTAGATTTTGCAGTAAAAAAATGCTAATTTTACCACCCCCGTGGTCTGCAGTCACATTGAAACATTGCAGTCATTTTTTTTAAACAATTCAATTATTAAATCAGCAATCCATTTTTTCCGTGTACGCAAATATCCCGGCCGAAAAATGGCGGGTTTGCGAAAAATCCGACATCCTCTCTGTCGGAGCGAACTAAAGTTACGCAGCAAATGCGCTGTGCCCTGATAGAGCCATTACGGGCGATGGTCCCGGCAAAACGATTGTATCGTTCACGAATTACGAGCGGGCTCGGCGAGCCGCCCTCAAATTAGCGATAGCTTTTGATTGCGCGCCCGGGCCCCGCAGAACTCCCAGTCCGAGCCCGAGCGTGCCCGTAGCAGGTCTCGCTCCAGTTTTACAAACTTTTAACCAACTCACTTTTCCCCGAGCTTCCCTATCATTTTAATTGATTGATGCCTTCGCGGTTCCGTGGGTGGCTTGCGCCGCCCCGCGCCATTTGCCGGACCGACGCGGAAATTGAGCTTTTCGAAACGGGAGGCTACCGCAAAACAGGCCGTCCCTAAATTACGTTACGCATTTTCTCGGCATTTTTTACACCCTCTTCTCCCTTGTAACGCTTCACCGAAAAAAAATTCTCGGCGTTTTTAGCAAGGTCCGTTGGTACCTTTACCATCTCACTTTTTTACCAATTATTGGTAATTTTACCGAGACAGACTGGTAAGCTGACCTAAAAACCGGTATTTTTACTGTTTTTTCGGGTAAGAATACCACTTTTATTGGTAATCAATTCCCGGTAACTTTGCCATTTTATCTCGGTAATTCTACCACAGTCGATAAAAAATATTGGCGTTTTTACCAAGGTCCAGTAAAATTACCGAGAATGTTCAATAATTTTACCGAGATTTCTGGGTAAAATTACCAAGTCCATAAATGGTAATTTTAACAAGAAAAAACTGGGATCAAATAGAACCCTGAATTCTTGGTAATTTTACTCTTTTCTTAGTAAATGTACCGAGATTTTTTTTTCAGTGCGTGACGCTCTATTTGGGCATTTAGACCCTCTCCTCCCCTTGTAACGCTTTTGTGACGTACGTCTTCATCCTTCAACACATAAAAACAACAGGCGTAACGCTTTCCTCGACACCTTTTCCCCCTAGAGCGTTACGTAATTGGACGTATTTCTGTCAAACGGAACTTTGTGCATTTAGACATGAGCTCTGAGACCCATAAGAATGTATGCGTAACAGGGCTCACGTCATAAAGCATATGGTTCCGTTTGGCAGAAATACGTCCAATTGGACTGCATTTTGCAATTTGGAACAATAAATTCCGGCTCCTCTGGAAAAACACTTATGTGCATAGGGAAACTAATGGCACGTACGTTGTTTTTAAACCGGGCTAGAATTTGTAGTTCCAAATTGCAAAATGTTGTCCAATTGATGGACGGTCCCAACCCTTTAGGCGGTACGATGCCTTGCTTGGGAAAAACGCCTTATGAACATTCGAATGTTCCCAAATTTACTCTTAGATAATACTTATTTTTAACAAAAGAGATGAGTATTTCTCATTGAGATTTCACATACTTTACATCAAATCACGAATAAAATTCTCTGGCAGAAAGAAAAAAACCCTCAAGCAACGAAAGTAATAAACCAACGTTTTTCTCGTGAGCGAGACGGAAAATCTACAGCCCATTTATTTGCAGCATTGCAACGTTTATGAATTAGAGTTTGGCGGATTTGGCAATATTGACTTAGTAGGGAAGTTTCCATTGGACTCAACTTTAAAGTGCTGAGATTAGCCTTCGACCCTACCTTGTGTGCTAAACTTCTCTCTTTTGAGACGTGGGGCTCCACAATTTCCCGTTTTCCGCCAACTACTTCACGCTCCAGCTCTTTTGGCACAACAGTAGGACGAGAACCAGGAATTTTTCAGGTCTACGTCTGTCCCTATCTTGAAAAACAGAAATCAATCAAATGACCACAGTAGAGACATTCGACTAACTTCCCTTTCCGTTAGAACTGAGCCGTAAAATGTGATGTCTAACTTTTTTTGAAGCCACAAGTTCGCTGAGCTTTTTATTTCTTTTCATGAATGGGTCCAACTAGAACATCACTTATTTGATACTCTCGAGAGATTCGTTGCTTCAAACGGAAAGTAATCATTTCAGAAGCCCTGTTCTCATAACAGCTCTATGAAATTCACTCTTCTAAGAGTAGTAAACTCACAATTGGACGCATCAAAAGGAACTGTATCAATTCTGACTTGAGCCCTGAGATCCATAAAATGCATGCATGGCAGGGCTCATGTCACAATGGACATAGTTCCTTTTGATTTTGATGCGTCCAATATATCGTGGATCCCTCGTGATTCATACAAGGCACACATTCAACTCAAAAAAAGTCATTTTATGGATTACAATTATTTTCTGCTGCCTTTGATAAGGAATATTCAAATCTTTGAAGACCTATAGCCTCAGCATAGACAAAATTATATGAATGATCGCTCTCAACCTTATCCTTTTTCATCCCATTCTGCGGGGCGATTATTGAAATGCTATCGACTGTATGTCAGCGCTTTGTCGTGTCGCGCCATCGACTAAGCATATGCTTAGTCGATGGCGCGACACGACAAAGCGCTGACATACAGTCGATAGCATTTCAATAATCGCCCCGCAGAATGGGATGAAAAAGGATAAGGTTGAGAGCGATCATTCATATAATTTTGTCTATGCTGAGGCTATAGGTCTTCAAAGA
>NW_017547098.1:3439855-3453757 GCF_001854935.1 Bemisia tabaci
ACTGATCGAATAAATACTCTGAACTGAAAAGAGAATGCACTATTAAAATTATCCCGCGCAATTAAAATCAGAACGCAGGCAGCGTTTCTTTGGCGATCACCAAGGATTGTGGGGGATTGTTCAAGAAAATGAGCTGGATTTGACACCAGCTAGAAACTTTCGATGGGAAATCTGCGTAATTCTCTGACTTCTAGTCACTTTCATAAACCTGTGTTGGCAAATTAAAGAAATTATTTTGTAAGCGCTACTCAATATATCCAGAAAAACGTTGTTATTTTTTAGATTTGACAATAGTGTTTCAATATCGTCGCGTCTTGGTACAGTGGCGACTGTAATTTGTATTTGAAAGCTCGCATTCATCAATTGTCATTCGTATCATAATCTTGATTTCACGCTATCCGTCAATCCGTTCTCCCATTGTCTCAACAGAGCTTCCTTGACGCCTCCCGGCGAATTCAGCCTCTTACAAGTGTTTGCAGAATAGCCCTCTTGTCGCATATATGCAAACAAGTCACTGAGTTGGTACTCTAGGGGTTGTTCAGCAGAACGTTAGTAACAATTTGTCCCCGAAGTGTTTAATAAATAAACCAAAAAACTCCAAACCGCTCTTCTGCATGAATATAATACAGTAATATAAATTGGGCCCATGGAGGATGAGGATAGATTCGATCGACATGAATCGATCGAAAAACGAAAAAGTTAATCAATCGTCACCGATTCGATCGTCAAATTATTAAAAACCCGGTGTCGATTTGATCGACATGAATCATTCGAAAGACGAAAACGTAAATCGATCGACGGTTAATTTAAAAAATAAACCCGTGTTGATTCGATCGACATGAACCGATTGAAAAATGAAATCGTGAATCGATCGACGTCAATCAATCACCGATTCGATCCATTCACGCGCTTGTCGATCGACTCACGGGTTTGTCGATCGATTCACGGGTTTGTCGATCGATTCACGGGTTTGTCGATCGATTCACGGTTGTAGATCGAATCGGTGTCGATCGATTCATGTCGATTGAATCGACACGGTTTTTTTTTTTTTTTTTTTAATTAACTGTCGATCGAATCGGTGTCGATTGAACCACGTCGATCGATTCACGTTTTTGTTTTCAGTCGATTCATGTCGATGGATTCACGTTTTCATTTTTCGACCGATTTATGTCGATTGAATCCCACCCTCCCCCTAAGAGCTCCATATTTTGACATGCTCATACTCTTTCCATATAGATACTCTCGGATTTATCTGTTTTCACTTGTGTGTTTTTGAGCTGATTAAGTTGTGTGTCATCAACTAGAAATCCTCTCGCAGCTAATTAATGCCTCGTTCTCTCGCTTTCTTGCAGGTACGTGATTACTCTGCTTTGGAGGTGCGTCTCGTGGAGGAGACAACCGGTTGCAAGTTCACGGTGCAAGGTGCAGGTGCAGTTTGCACTTGTTCCCTCGGCCTCGGCCGGCTATTCCACTCTCGATGCATTCAGGATCGGGGACCGGTCTCGGTTCAAGCGGACCCGCGCCCGCCTGCGGTAAGAGTGATTCACACTTTCGATTCGCCGACTGGCCTAGTTCTAAACCGGCCCTTCGCCGATACCCCCATCGTAAACTAGTCGATGTCCCCAACACCAAATTTGTCACTCCTTTCGAGCGGTACAAATAGAGACAACGTGCATTGGAATCAATAGAAACGAACCAAGTCGCATTTTGGATAAAAATGAGTTGAGGGTTGTTCTGCTTTCGACTAGAACGTCTGTCGAAAATGCAGAGGTGAAAAAAAAACGTAGAAATAGTCGTCACTTTTGGACCACATTTTGAAATTCCAAACTAAAATTTCCGGTTCAATTTAGAGAAAAAATATGTGCCCTCAGTTTCCCTACGCACATAATTGTTTTTACGGATGAGCTGAAATTTTAGTTCCTAATTGCAAAACGAAGTCCAGTTTATCCTTAATATTAAGTTAATTGGAGGTATGAAACTTCAAACAAATCTTTTTCGGTCCAAACCTGATGCAATTTGGTGCGTTTCTATATGAAACTCGGTCTATTGGTCCGATAGCAAGATGGATGTCCACATTGCATATGAAAAATGTAAGACGCGATGCCGTGAGTCGTGAACTCACTATACTCTGCTCTAGTTTGAAGCAACATTTACAAATAAGACAAACGCAAACAAGCACAATATGGAAATAAAGCGAGGGAAAGGATGCGCGTTAACGACGGCGCAGAGATACAACTATTCGTACTTGATGGACGTCCGTGCTGCATCTGAAAAATTGAAGGCGCGATGACGCGAACCGGTAGCTCTCAATCGCTCTGCTTTATGCTGTCAATGAAGCGTCGCTCTGATTCGGGAGAAAAGTTAAAAAAAGGCCTGAAGACATCTCTCCTACCTTCGGCTGTATTACTCACGTAGTGCTTGAAGCACCATTACGAATAAGACAAACGGAAACAAACACAATATGGAAAAAGAGGGAGGGAAAGGATGCGTGTTTACGACGGCGCAGAGATACGAACTATTCGTACTTGATGGACGTCCGTGCTGCATCTGAAAAATTGAAGGCGCGATGACGCGAAGCGTGAGCTCTCAATGCTGTGCTTCACGTTCAATTTTGCAATTTTTACTCCGTGCGATCAATAAAATTTGAACCTGAAAATAGCGCAAACTTGTGCTGATTTTCCAAAATTTTCTGAACCCCTCTCCACGTGGGGAATACACTACCAGAAGGTATCTCATTACGCCCTTTTAACCAGCCAAGGGTCTACGCCCTCAGATGCGAGCCAGTCCGACCCTGCAGCCTGATTGTTGAAATTTATGTCGGCACGCCAAGAATCGAAAATCGATTTATTACACGGCGCAGATAGGGCTATGTTTTGTCTCATCGTGCCGACATAGCCAGTTAAAGTTTCAACAGTCCGGCTGCTGGGGCCCATGCACAAAATTCGTTTCCCCATGTAACTTCAACCAAAAAAGTAGGTCAGTCCTACACAGAATCCATTACATACGTTATAAGAACAACAGATCTTTTTCTCAGCGCTGAAGGACGGCTAACAGACAACGCGCGAGAATCCCTTCCGCTGCAAGTCCCGAGGGCATTGGCGCCGTACCATGATCCGATACGAGCGCGGTGAGGCTGCGGTCGGTCGGGAGGTGTGAAGCCGCCGCCATAGGAGCTTTCCGTCGGTATGCACGCGGCCTTGAGGACCCGCGCCACACACGAGTATCGATAGGTATCTCTATATTTATTGCCTTTTGATTATCAATTAACCGTTTACCGTATCGTGCCCGCGCGCACCGTCGCTCGAACGGTACTCCCGATTTATGGCTCCCCTAGCACACTTTCTTCGTCGTTGAGACCCTCTTCATAGTGATCATCCTCGTAGTGGTCTAGCGTGCTACTGTGAGGAGGTCCTAGCGTTTTGGGCTCGAACTTGGTGCACACCTCCTTTTTGAGCATCTGTGGCGGCGCCACGCACAGTGGGTCAATTCAATAGGAGAGGTTGCACAAAATTTGGAAACTTTACACCGCAATTAAAATCAGAACGCAGGCAGCGTTTCTTTGGCGATCACCAAGGATTGTGGGGGATTGTTCAAGAAAATGAGCTGGATTTGACACCAGCTAGAAACTTTCGATGGGAAATCTGCGTAATTCTCTGACTTCTAGTCACTTTCATAAACCTGTGTTGGCAAATTAAAGAAATTATTTTGTAAGCGCTACTCAATATATCCAGAAAAACGTTGTTATTTTTTAGATTTGACAATAGTGTTTCAATATCGTCGCGTCTTGGTACAGTGGCGACTGTAATTTGTATTTGAAAGCTCGCATTCATCAATTGTCATTCGTATCATAATCTTGATTTCACGCTATCCGTCAATCCGTTCTCCCATTGTCTCAACAGAGCTTCCTTGACGCCTCCCGGCGAATTCAGCCTCTTACAAGTGTTTGCAGAATAGCCCTCTTGTCGCATATATGCAAACAAGTCACTGAGTTGGTACTCTAGGGGTTGTTCAGCAGAACGTTAGTAACAATTTGTCCCCGAAGTGTTTAATAAATAAACCAAAAAACTCCAAACCGCTCTTCTGCATGAATATAATACAGTAATATAAATTGGGCCCATGGAGGATGAGGATAGATTCGATCGACATGAATCGATCGAAAAACGAAAAAGTTAATCAATCGTCACCGATTCGATCGTCAAATTATTAAAAACCCGGTGTCGATTTGATCGACATGAATCATTCGAAAGACGAAAACGTAAATCGATCGACGGTTAATTTAAAAAATAAACCCGTGTTGATTCGATCGACATGAACCGATTGAAAAATGAAATCGTGAATCGATCGACGTCAATCAATCACCGATTCGATCCATTCACGCGCTTGTCGATCGACTCACGGGTTTGTCGATCGATTCACGGGTTTGTCGATCGATTCACGGGTTTGTCGATCGATTCACGGTTGTAGATCGAATCGGTGTCGATCGATTCATGTCGATTGAATCGACACGGTTTTTTTTTTTTTTTTTTTTTAATTAACTGTCGATCGAATCGGTGTCGATTGAACCACGTCGATCGATTCACGTTTTTGTTTTCAGTCGATTCATGTCGATGGATTCACGTTTTCATTTTTCGACCGATTTATGTCGATTGAATCCCACCCTCCCCCTAAGAGCTCCATATTTTGACATGCTCATACTCTTTCCATATAGATACTCTCGGATTTATCTGTTTTCACTTGTGTGTTTTTGAGCTGATTAAGTTGTGTGTCATCAACTAGAAATCCTCTCGCAGCTAATTAATGCCTCGTTCTCTCGCTTTCTTGCAGGTACGTGATTACTCTGCTTTGGAGGTGCGTCTCGTGGAGGAGACAACCGGTTGCAAGTTCACGGTGCAAGGTGCAGGTGCAGTTTGCACTTGTTCCCTCGGCCTCGGCCGGCTATTCCACTCTCGATGCATTCAGGATCGGGGACCGGTCTCGGTTCAAGCGGACCCGCGCCCGCCTGCGGTAAGAGTGATTCACACTTTCGATTCGCCGACTGGCCTAGTTCTAAACCGGCCCTTCGCCGATACCCCCATCGTAAACTAGTCGATGTCCCCAACACCAAATTTGTCACTCCTTTCGAGCGGTACAAATAGAGACAACGTGCATTGGAATCAATAGAAACGAACCAAGTCGCATTTTGGATAAAAATGAGTTGAGGGTTGTTCTGCTTTCGACTAGAACGTCTGTCGAAAATGCAGAGGTGAAAAAAAAACGTAGAAATAGTCGTCACTTTTGGACCACATTTTGAAATTCCAAACTAAAATTTCCGGTTCAATTTAGAGAAAAAATATGTGCCCTCAGTTTCCCTACGCACATAATTGTTTTTACGGATGAGCTGAAATTTTAGTTCCTAATTGCAAAACGAAGTCCAGTTTATCCTTAATATTAAGTTAATTGGAGGTATGAAACTTCAAACAAATCTTTTTCGGTCCAAACCTGATGCAATTTGGTGCGTTTCTATATGAAACTCGGTCTATTGGTCCGATAGCAAGATGGATGTCCACATTGCATATGAAAAATGTAAGACGCGATGCCGTGAGTCGTGAACTCAATATACTCTGCTCTAGTTTGAAGCAACATTTCAAATAAGACAAACGCAAACAAGCACAATATGGAAATAAAGCGAGGGAAAGGATGCGCGTTAACGACGGCGCAGAGATACAACTATTCGTACTTGATGGACGTCCGTGCTGCATCTGAAAAATTGAAGGCGCGATGACGCGAACGGTTAGCTCTCAACGCTCTGCTTTATGCTGTCAATGAAGCGTCGCTCTGATTCGGGAGAAAAGTTAAAAAAAGGCCTGAAGACATCTCTCTTACCTTCGGCTGTATTACTCACGTAGTGCTTGAAGCACCATTACGAATAAGACAAACGGAAGCAAACACAATATGGAAAAAGAGGGAGGCAAAGGATGCGTGTTTACGACGGCGCAGAGATACGACTATTCGTACTTGATGGACGTCCGTGCTGCATCTGAAAAATTGAAGGCGCGATGACGCGAAGCGTGAGCTCTCAATGCTGTGCTTCACGTTCAATTTTGCAATTTTTACTCCGTGCGATCAATAAAATTTGAACCTGAAAATAGCGCAAACTTGTGCTGATTTTCCAAAATTTTCTGAACCCCTCTCCACGTGGGGAATACACTACCAGAAGGTATCTCATTACGCCCTTTTAACCAGCCAAGGGTCTACGCCCTCAGATGCGAGCCAGTCCGACCCTGCAGCCTGATTGTTGAAATTTATGTCGGCACGCCAAGAATCGAAAATCGATTTATTACACGGCGCAGATAGGGCTATGTTTTGTCTCATCGTGCCGACATAGCCAGTTAAAGTTTCAACAGTCCGGCTGCTGGGGCCCATGCACAAAATTCGTTTCCCCATGTAACTTCAACCAAAAAAGTAGGTCAGTCCTACACAGAATCCATTACATACGTTATAAGAACAACAGATCTTTTTCTCAGCGCTGAAGGACGGCTAACAGACAACGCGCGAGAATCCCTTCCGCTGCAAGTCCCGAGGGCATTGGCGCCGTACCATGATCCGATACGAGCGCGGTGAGGCTGCGGTCGGTCGGGAGGTGTGAAGCCGCCGCCATAGGAGCTTTCCGTCGGTATGCACGCGGCCTTGAGGACCCGCGCCACACACGAGTATCGATAGGTATCTCTATATTTATTGCCTTTTGATTATCAATTAACCGTTTACCGTATCGTGCCCGCGCGCACCGTCGCTCGAACGGTACTCCCGATTTATGGCTCCCCTAGCACACTTTCTTCGTCGTTGAGACCCTCTTCATAGTGATCATCCTCGTAGTGGTCTAGCGTGCTACTGTGAGGAGGTCCTAGCGTTTTGGGCTCGAACTTGGTGCACACCTCCTTTTTGAGCATCTGTGGCGGCGCCACGCACAGTGGGTCAATTCAATAGGAGAGGTTGCACAAAATTTGGAAACTTTACACGCTTATAACTCCATTTATACAAAACTTTGAGGTTCTAAAAGTAGTTCCATTGGTTTCTTCGTGAGATTTCTTTCAGAAGCACCCCTTAAAATTTAAAATAAGACGGAATAAACATAAAAATTTACAGTTTTAGTCAAAAATTTCATGTCCGACCTCCCTGAATGACTAGATCCATTGTGCGGCAGTACAGCAGCTCCTGCTCCTTAGGCTCATAAAGAGTGTTATTATCAGAAATATCAGAGACTTAGGGCCGGTTCGTGTTTACGGTAAAAGCTGTGACTAGATTGACGTAAATTATACTCACTCGTAATGTCAGTAATGATTCTTGAAAGTTGAAGGCACTGAATTTAACGGCATTGTAAATGATTTAACCCGTGTGATCAATTCGAAAAACCATCAAAACTAAAAATAAGTTAGATTTGGAGTAATCGATCGACCTTTGTCTGTCAGTATTCAATGAGACGAAGGCCAATAAAATGCATTTTGAGCTGATTTTGCTGATTCCCAAGATGACGCCAATCATTTTGTTTTTTTAAAGATGGCCTCCATCTCAAAGACGTAAACCTTTTGAGTCAGAACTGCTCTGGTCTGCCACTCTCGCAGAAATGTTACATCCAAAAATAATAAAACAATTATCTTATTAGACGGGTGCCTGCCATGATCAAGGCATCCTTATCAACTTTTCTCGTTAAACTGTGACGTATAAAGAGCACAGCGATGCCCACCAATGTTTAGATCAGGAAAGCGAAAGTTTTAATGCGCTAGAGAACTCTATCTGAGGGCATTGAGGTAGAGAAGGGTAAAATAGTCATACTCTGAGTCACAAGGAGCCTCCATGAATTCTATGAGTCACATGGACGTTGATGGATTGTCACTTCTACACAGTTTTTGGCGAGAGGAAGTCTATTTGTCGACTTCAAGCAGTCGGTGAGAGGATGCATTGACAATTAAAAGGGAAGGAACTGGTGTGTACATGTTTATCTCAGCAATTCTTCAGTGGTTTACAATTAATTTGGCAAATGGAGGAGATGCGTATTGAATCTTGTGGCGCAAATTGTTTTTTTCTAATCCATGTTACTTTGGTTTCTGTTGAAAACAGGTACTAGAGGAAACTAGGTGCACCCAGGGCCGGATTTACCTACTTGCCGCCCATGGGCCTCCTGTGTTTTGCCGCCCCCTTCTCATTCGTTTTGAAATACCAATGAAAACCATCAAGTAAGCGTGCCGGCGGGGGAGGGGTGCATAAGTATCGTTTACTCGTATTGGAAATATTCTTGGGAAAGCCCTGTTAACACTACTAGCAAAAGTTCACGGAACTTTGCGCGAAAGTTAAGTTCCGTAAACCTATCTCTGTGTGGACAAGGCCTTCCATTCATAAGAAAATGAACGAACAAATTATGAAAGAACAGACATAGATGTAGTTTAATGATTTTAACTTCCGCCGCGCCGCGCAGACTGCACTGTGTTTGACGCAATGCGTGAAGTATTCACGCATCCTTGTAGGCGCTATCCGTTTAACGCTGACTGCAGTGACCGCACTGTGTTTAATGCAATGCGTGAAGTATTCATGCATCCTTGTAGGCGCTATCCGTTTAACGCTGACTGCAGTGACCGCACTGTGTTTAATGCAATGCGTGAAGTATTCGTGCAGTCTTGTAGGCGTTAATACGTGTTACATGCCGATCGCCGCGCCGAGGGCTTCTCCGTTTCATCTCAAGTCCTCGTCATCGTTTCTCTCTAGGTAAGTCGCGCCGTTCCAGGCCAAATTGCGTGTTTGGCTTAACTCGGTTAATGAAAGGTGCTGTCTCTTTTATCACTAAAAGACAAAAAAATTAGAAATTACTATACTCTTAGGAAATGAGAGATTTTGTCGGCTTTTCTCGTTTGTAATTTTGTTCAAAATTCGATTTTTTTTTAAGAAATTGCAAAAATTTGCCGCCCCCTTGATTTGCCGCCATGGGCCGTGGCCCATGTGTCCACCCCCTTAATCCGGCCCTGGGTGCACCTTGATGTAGTAAGGCTGATTCTGGTTCAGTTAAATCTATCCAATTCAATTTCCGGTTACTGCTTTTTACTGCTAAGCCGTCATGTTTACACGAAGTTCAACCACTGGAGTATTGATACGAGGAGAGACGAGTTTCACCTCCCAAGAGAGGATAAAAACTTGATTCCAAATACGGTACCTTGCACCACGCGTCGAGAGAGTCACAGATCAATGCGGAAAGGACCTAGTGATTTCAGTGGACGGGGATTCCGTTGTTGGTGTGAGAACACGACATCGGGTGATTGACTGCTGAAGTTCAAGGTTGTCTCTGGAATAAAACTTTCTGAGTAGCAGTAACGTTTATGGATGTACTAATAGAATTTATAACCGACGTCCCTTGAGCCATCAGAACGGGGGAAAAGGTTCGACTGTATACGCATCTTGTTAGGCTCGGCAGCTAGGGCCGAAAAGTCTGGCAGCTGCAACTGAAGATAGACACTGAAATTGGCAGGTGTTTCACAACCCATACAATTCGTCGTTTTCCGGAAGAAGAAACGTAACTCCATTCCATGGTTGTAAAATCATTCAAAAAACATGTTTTTTTTTTTTTTTTTTTTTTTTTTTTTTTTTACCAGGAGTGCACCTACTGCACCTGCGCAATTTTGGTTCAACATTTGTCTATTTTTTGCATAAGATCGGAAGGAAAATCAGTGAAATTTTCGGATCGTGCCAAAAATTTTCCTGGTAAAAATGCAATTTACGAGGGAAAATTTAGCTACATTGAAATGTAGTTACGTTCTTTCGTGGGGGAAACGACGCATTAATCCAGACCACAGTCGTTCACTTTTTTAAGGCTCGTTGATAGTCGGACTTTTTTGTCGTGTAAAGGGGCACCTTTTTTTGCACGACAATCTATAAGGCAAGCATTTGCTTTTAAAGAGACGCTCAACATACGGAAGTATACAACAACCGATAAACACTAAATATTCGAAAGCAGATACGCTGTTCCTCCATAGCACGCGGCATTATTTGGTGCTTTCGCAGCTCTAATTGGCTCGTAACAATCTCTCAAGGAATTTTCACCGAAATGCTTCTCTGACTTTTGAAACGTTCTTGATAGCGACAAGGGGCGCTTGCACTAAATTTGCGAAGTAGGCTAAACAATGGAAAACAAAGCCCGAAAAGAAGGCAGCACTAAAAGTTTTACGACACGTAGCGACTAATTAATTGCCACCGGCGGGACAATCTTAGCGCCTAATCTCTAATTTACTTTTTCGGCGGTCCGCCCACCCACCTACAGAGTCGAGAAATAGTGTCACTGGCTTGCAGAGAATTCAACTGGTGTAACTGGGCTGTAATTTATATTGTGATACAGGGTGACTCAGAACTAACCCTCTGTGGCATGAATTAATTTTGGATCTCAGATTCTGGGGTACACTAATCTATCTTGTAGCGTGCAGAAAAAACATTGAGTACCAAATTTTTGGGAATCAGTTATTTAAAAAGAGAAAAAACCAATGAAAATGTGCAAAATCTGCCAAACCGGAAAGACTCTATTTTAAAAAAAAAAAAAAAAAAAAAACCAAAAAACGTTGTTACGAATTCAAAAAGCTACGCCATGGAGGGTTAAGTTTGGAAGTTCATTCTTTGATTTCAAAGAAGACTTTTTAGTTATGAAACATGATATTATTCTTTCTTTTGAAAACTGAGAATAGAGTGTATGTCATTTGGACACTATTTTGCGGTACAGAGCCACTATGTCTGGCTAATTTTAGAAACAACCTGTGTGTCACGCAATGCCAAGGTGCCTTCATAACTGAGCCAAAAACAGTAGCAACAGAGCCAAGGAAATTCTCCAGAAAAGTGGACGGAAAATTTTCACAAGTTTTCCGGAAAGTATGTATTTTACCAAAAGAAATGTGGCAACGCCCGAAGGTTCATACGTTGCTCTTCCTCAGCACGACAGAGTGGACGTATGCGGACTTAGAAGTTGTCGTAATCATCGAACTTTTTTTCTGAATCACCCTGTATAGCGCGGCAATAATTCGGAGTGTAATATTTTGATATTTCCGAGTATGCGCCACACTTGATGGCGGGTAGGGAGCCTGTTTTTGAGGGGGGCGGCCGCGGCGGCGGCAGCAGGTGGGAGTCAGATCCCAAGATTAGATCGCGGATCGAGTCGAAAAGCGCGCCGGAACGCTGGCTCAGACGGGACCACGCCTTTCGTACAGTTTCATGCCTTCCAGTCACAAGGCCGCCGGATCATGACCGGTTGCCAAACTGAGATCCAGGCTGTTCTCCCTGGCTGCCGCCTACCACACGTGACCTTCGGCTTCGTCTCCGTTGTCCGACGCCGGGGAAAAAATGGAGTAATAGACCGGAGGGGAAAATTCTGATCTTTATTGAGCTCGAGATCAGAGCCGTTTTCGTGGTGTTTTCCTCGTACGCTGCCTTAAAGGTACTTGTGAGCTCATCAGAGTAGAGCCAATCGGATTATCCATGAATCAGAATCAGAATCAGATGGACTGAGGTTAGTAAAGGCCTGTTGTATTATCTCTTGTCAACCTCTGGTCACCAAACCAGTGATCAGACTCTGACCAGCAGTCAATCTGCTAATCAGCCTAACTATTGGTTTGCGAGAGAGAGCAAAGGCAGACCTGGACGTGACCTGAAGAAAACCGAGAGTCATACACACCTATACTTCTGGTCAAGCTCTGGTCAGCTCAAACCACCAGTTTGACAAGCACCTGACCAGAGGTCTTACAGTCGGCCCTAAGAAGGAGCCACAAGGGCTTTTTTTGGCTAACAAGGGTTGTCTCGTTAGATGCTTGAAGTACACCTGAAGCACCATTTTGCAGCTGGTTCCCTTCTTTGGATTAATTTCATCTGCGAGCTATTTATTGAAACTGATAGACAAAGCAATAGACAAAGAAGAAATAGGGCACATGGAGTGTAGAGTACCTTAATTGGGAGAGTATGGCCTCCTGCGCGGTTTCCACCTCTAACAGCCATCTTAGGCTGAATAGAGCCTTCTAGGACCCAAAAATGACGGACACTGTGGGTGAATGTGTATACAAAAGGAATCAAAATGTAGTTTCATTTGCACATCGCAACGAGTTTACTCAAATGCACTGTTGCTACGAATTTACTCAGCACTACTGATCATGTGTAATTTCCGAGAAATATGATCTTGGATGCAGTAAGGGTGGCAGCAAGTGCGATTGGTGATAACTGTCAGAAGTTGGTAATGATCCCCCTCCCATCCTCAAAAACCAAAACAAAACACCGCCATTTTTGGGTCTCAAGCCCCTCCATGGGGCCCAAAGGCTATACTCTCCCTATTGAGGTACTCTACTCTAATGGAGCGATCCTATTGGTTGGAACGGTTAGTTGTCATAGACCAAGAAGGAAAATGATGGACTAAAGCGGCAGATACACTTGCGAGTTAGAAGCGCTTGTTAAAAGTGAAACACCAATAGAAAACCGGAATTTCGATCCCTCGACGTCAAGCTATCGAAATCTTCCTTTATTCCTATTGGTGTTTCACTTTCAACAAGTGCTTCTAATTCGCAGGTGTATCTGGGTCTTAACCGTAGGGTCAGTGTCTAGTGGTCCATTTCGGCATCACTGGACTTAGATATGTCAAGCTTTATCGCACAGCTCATCAGTTTCTGAGGAGCGATATTTTTCAGCGAATGGGAAGGTAAAGGTCAAGAGGACTCGTGAGAGGGTGGACGAAGGGGAAACAATGAGAGAATGAAGATGGATGCGCTCTGCCCTGCCTTGGCAAACGCAACCGCGAGTCCCGCGAGTGGGAGGCGTGAAGGTGCGACAAAGTCGATGTCAATTCGATTTCAAGATCAAGTTTTTCCTATTTCGGACTCGCCAAGTCCGATCCTCACCCAGAACCTCTGTTTCAATAGGGATCGCTGTCAATGACACACGTAAACCACAGTCCGCATCATTGACGGATCCAGCGAATCGGCAACATTGTTTTTCTCCGTTTAAACCTATGGAAATGTATCGATTCCTGGAGGGGCCTGGTACTCTGACAAGATTCGATTATTTAACATAGTTTTAAATGGAGGGAATCCGGTGTTGCTAAATTGCTGGATCCGCTTCTGGTCCGCGCGACGTTCGGTGGAGGGGATTTTTGAAGCTACGGAACCTTAGGCGCGTCTGGACGCGGCGTCCTGGACGCCGGCGGAAAATGCTGCTACCGAGTCGAGGGCGAGAAGACGCTCACATTTTGGAGCACGGCACCTTAGGAGCGGAATCCGTGGATTTTTTCCGCTCTGTCCGCTGTCAATTTCTCGAATTTTCGTTGATCGGACAGTGTGCTCTGGGCCGCGAAAATGGCTGTACGCGCTTTTTTTAGGAGGGTGTGGATTCGATCGACATAAATCAACCGAAAAATAAAAACGTGAATCGATCGACACCAATCGATGGACAAATTACTAAAAAACGGGTGTCATTTCGATCGACAAAAAATGTGGATCGATAGACGAGAAATGATTGACAATTAAAAGGAAAACCGGTATCTAGTCAATCGACATGAATCGATCGAAAAACCAAAACGTGAACCAATCGACGTAATTCGATCGATTCACAACTTTGTCGATCGATTCACGGGTTTGTCGATCAACTCACAGGTTTGTCGATCGACTCATAGGTTTGTTGATCGATTCGCAGGTTTGTCGATCGACTCATAGGTTTGTCGATCGATTCCCAGGTTTGTCGATAGACTCACAGGTTTGTCGATCTATCCACGGCTTTTGTCGATTGATTCACTGGTGGGTCGGTCGATCCACGGCTCTTGTCGATCGATTCTCGGAATTTTCGATCGATTCGCGGCTTTTGTCGATCAATTCACGGCCTTTGTGATCGATTCGTGGGTTTGTCGAACTAAACACATTCAAAAAT
>NW_017547098.1:3458257-3616442 GCF_001854935.1 Bemisia tabaci
AGCGTCAGGAGTTTGTCACCAGATGGTGTTTTTTGGACCACTTTGAGGGCCTAGATGAGGGTGATGGCACAGGCTAGAGGGCGGCAGACAAAAATTTTCCGTTTCAGTGCATGCAAGGCTATCGATTTAGGGGGTCAAAACATGTATCCCGAGTTTGTCACTCAAAGTCGTCTGGCTCTCGGACTACAACACCAAGATACAACTATTACTGCTCTGCGGTTGCCCGTATTGCATAGTCAAATAGATTAAGGCGTTCCGTTTTTACTTGTTCTGCGCGTGCAAAACATGTTGCACTGACAAGACACATTTTTCATTATTCGTGAAGCCAAAACGATTCTTCCTCTTCTTCATCTCTCCATCTTTGTTTTTTGATTCAGAAGACGATGACTCGCTTCAGAGAGACCCGAATCTGATAGACTAGAGTTAACACTCTACACCTATTTTCATTCCCAACACCACTTTCTAGTCCAAGACTTTCGTCTGAAATTCCCTCTTATCCTCCAGATTTCAGAGGAGCATTCCTCTTACATTTTTATCTCCTCAATCTCACCGAAAGAATGTTTTCTCACACAAATCTACGGGTCCGGTCCGCCGAAAATCCGCGTTTGAGCCGTGGAGGGTAAGGGAACAGGAACCAGCGAAGCGCTTCATCTCCATCACATGCATGAATGGGAATTTCTTTCGGACCAACACGAACGAAGGCAAAACAATGCGGACAGTTATGCGCACAACGTGCATGCTGAGTACTCCCTCGGCGCTTGCGTGGATGCAAACGTCTCTATATAGTCGGCTTGTCGCATCAACATCGCCAACTAGCCATAGTCTGCCTGATTCAAATTGTAGGACTCCTTAATTATAGTACGCCAGATGTGGACGCAGTGGAAATGGAAGGAAGAGGACGGAGAGAGAGAGAAAGGAGAAAAAACAAAGAAGAAGAAGAAGAAGAAGAAGAAGAAGAAGAAGAAGAAGAAGAAGAAGATGAAGGAGGAGGAAAAGATGAAGAAGTAGGAACATATTAAGAAGGAGAAGAAGATGAAGAAGAAGAAGAAGAAGAAGAAGAAGAAGCAGATGATCAGGAAAAAAGCAATGTAACAGAAATATATCAAAGAAATAGGAAGGATTAAGTAAATGAATAAGAAAACATACGGGAAATTTCTTTGAGAAAAATTTTACTAGAAAATTGTTTCTCGCGTAACTAGTGATCTAATTTTATTTACAAACCAAGTTATGATTTGGAAGATTTTTTTCTTTCTTTTTTTTTAGAAAAAGAAAATACTCTAAAACGCAAATGGTAGGTATATATGATCGATCAACTCGTTATCGTATAAGTACTGCAGATCTACTTGAAACAGCTAAGTGTGAAAAAAAAAAAATGATAGAACCGAATGTGACTCTTTCTCACGGGAAAATATAATATTTCTTAAACCTTATCACCTTCCTTCTCAAGTCTGCTAAAAGAATAAACACTAAACAGCATACCATAGGATATTCCTCAGTCTTGAACAACAATACCGTTTCACTTTCAGTCAAAAGTGAAACTTTTGAACACGCGCCAAACAGAATCATCATCTCGGTGCCGACTCAAAACAACGGCGAGGAGTAAATTACAAAAGTTTAATTAAAGCAACTTCTCTCGCTTTCTGTCTCTGTTATCGCACAGCGCCGAGATTTAGGGAAAACGAAAGTCGACCGTGTAGAACACAATAAGGGTGTGAAGATACAATGAGACACCAGAGTAGACGAGGATGAGAACCTGTAGTTATTTTTTTCGAGACTGAGAAAGAGCGGATTAAAAATCCAGCGCGGTGGACAATGGCAGATACATGCGTGTGAACGCTAATTATGAGGTTTGCTAGGAGAGATTGTACTCTCTCTGTTGGTTTTGATTTGAAAATGTGATCGTTTATCGGGTTTCGAGAACGCTTAGGAAAGTTTCTGCGAGAGGATACTGGAATTCTATCTCACATGTGAGAAGTACGTTTTTGGTTTAAAACTGAGATGCAAGTAGTTACGATCCCAGGCTTGTGTCAGTGAAGATAGTGACTTGCCCAGACATGGCTACTGCAACTTGTAATTATAAAGATTTAGTGTGATGTAAGACAGTCCTGAGCCTCCCCCTTTCCCTCTGACAGACACCTGTAATGCAGCTTCAGCCCCCCCCCCATTCCCCTCTCAAGCGTTGCGTATTTGCTGAACAGCCCCTAAACATATTGAGCCACGAAACAGGGTAATAACAATCAAAGCAATACGTGACATATTTTTTCGTCGAAATTTACGGCCAAACCTGTAGAAAATCTTGAAAATATCTAAAGTCAGCTCACAATTGGACATATTTATGCTAAAAGGAACTATGTGCATAGGATTTTCGTGGAGCATAGTTCCTTTTAGCATAAATACGTCCGATTGAGAAAGCAGTACTTACGGTTCCTCCCGCTTTAAGGAAGTACCAAAATCAACCTAGCTCAAATCGACCTCTGAAACTTTTCCTGGTCAAATCGATAGATTTGAGATCCCAAAACATTTCATCTTCCTTCTGACACACGACCTCTGAAACTGTCAAAAAAAATGTAGCTTCCTGAAAAAATCATTTCTTGGCAACAAACTTTGAAACTTTGAAATTAGATAAGGCCCGGATTGACTCAAATAAATGTTGATCTTTTGCTAAGCGGGAAGTTTGAATTCTCAACTACGGAAACCGCTGATTACTCACTTAAGAGTTAAATTTGGAATCCTCTGATGTATCCACCATTTTGTACGGGGAATTTCACGCATAAAGCGTATCAGGTAATACTGCAGCTACTATTTTGCCTAGTGGTCCATGAAAGACTGCCAAATGCCAATGAAGCGGGTCTCTTGACGGTGAATCTCAGTGCGATGCAATGCTTAACCAAACGAACCGTAAGCTTCAATCCCGCTTTATATTCCGTGTTCAAAAGCAACGATAATAGCCCTCGGCAAATGACCATCCTCCGTCGAATTGCCTTACATTGGCGCCCATCGAGTCGCTAATTATCGGAGAAATGTAGAGCATCAACTTCTTCATTAAACACGAACAGAATCATCCAGCTCCATGAAGATTACGGCTAAACGTTCGAGGAGTTACAGTTACGCCGTTAAAGACCACGTTTTTCTTCGGCTCGGAACAATGGCACACCGCCGAGCCGTTGTAGCGCCGGTCAATGAATGAAGAACAAAACGAGGAAAACCATTATGATTGGATGCATAATCGCGCTGATGCCACGTCTGCGGACGGTGGACGGTGGATAATTCGTCGCTCCTTTGGCGTAAGGGCGTATCTCGATTTCCGCATGAGCCCCAGAAAGCATGGATTTATACAGGGTGATCCAGAGTTAAACGGTTATACTACAGCGGGCCGATTATTCAAATTTAAAGCCGCCCGATAAGACATCGAATTGCGATATATTGCATGATTAAGATAGGGCTATGTCTTTGTCGTGTCGGGTCGACATAGTTTCAGTAATCGGGCCGCAGGAGCGAGTTCTATGGGTCAAAATAAGACTTTTTTGTTGTAAAAAAAATTTTTTTCCAAAAGTGCCCCCAGTCGGAACTACAGACCCCAAAAATTTCGGAATGTAAATCGTTTTCCCCGAATTTTGGGAACGGTTGTAAACCAAATCTCATAAAAATGTGTGCTGCCCTGTAATTTAATGCCCTGAATTCATAAAAGCTCTAAAAAAAATCGAAATTTCAATTTAAAGAGGGGGTTTGTGGGTGTTTCGGGTTCTGCAGTCTAGCCGTTTAACCTTGGATCACCCTGTATAATTTGAAAAAATTTTCTCGATCACCTTTTTCCAGCAAACATCGCTTACACAACGAGCGAGGCGTCTTGAACATACCTTACCTCTAGTCGCGGCTGCAATTTCTCACCGGAGGAATCCGCTGTTTTCCCGTCATACCCGACGCCGTCGGCCCGAACATGCGTCATTACCGTCGCTCGGTGAGCGTCGGGTTTTGCAGAAGGGCGTATCGGAAGTCAGCGGTTGCTTTACGACGCGGGCGGTCCGCGGAATGCCGCCGCGAGCCATCGACTCTTTGTTTCTCTCGCCCCGCTCTGGAGTTTTCATACCGACATGGATTATTCCTCAAAGTGCGCATAATTAGACACGACTCATTTCAGCGCGAGGAACCCACGATTTCATGAGAATTTGGTCCGCGGCTTTTAGCGGTATCGTCTACCACCCGGATCCGGATTTACAGGCGAGGGGTTGAGTTTGGACCAGCATGGAAGTAACAGGAACGCGTGAGGGGTGGATTTTTCCAGCGAGCAGCGACTAATCCGACCCTGATAAGTGATAATACTGCCGTGCTGAGGAAAAACGCCATATGAACCTTCAGGCGTTGCCAAATTTTCGTCAGTAAATCACGAATTTTCGGGAAAATTAGTAAATATTTTTCTTCCAATTTTTCAGATAATTTTGTTCGCAATTTTACCTGAAAGCCCTGAAAATGTCAAGGATAAACATTCATAACTTCTCTTAAAAATAAACATTTTACCGAAGGAAATTTGGCAACTCTCGAATGTTCATACGGCGTTCCTCCTTAGCACGGCAGAACAGTCAGAGGTAGACAAAAAAAAAAAGAAGGTGTTGCCCACTGGAGACAAAGAGACCTTCCATTGGTAGCTCGACAGTACTGGAAGATTTTTCTCTCGGCACTCTAACATTTGGATGTACTTCTGCCAAACGGAACTATGTGCAATAGTGCACATAGTTCCGAATTGAGCTCTGTTATGCATATATTCTAATGGGTCTCAGGGCACGGGGCTCAGGCTCAGGTCTTAGTACACGTAGTTCCGTTTGGCAGAAATACGTCCTTTTAACTGATGACCTACCTACAAAGTGGATGCTTGAAAACGGGTTGAGTATTCCGTTTTAAATCTGCACTGGAAAAAAAACACATTGGATCTAGAGTCCAGACTCTTGAAAACATTGACAAGAAAAAATACTCTTGATTCAATCAGACAAGCTTAAATCGAAAGGAAATCCGCTCAAATTAAGAGGCTGGGTTCTTGATTTAAGCTTAAATCTGATTGAATCAAGAGTATTTTTTCTTGTCGATGTTTTTAAGAGTCTGGACTCTAGATCCGATGTGTTTCTTTTCAAGTGTGTGAAATTTTCGGTTAGGAGTGCGCAAGATTCTCTTGATAAAAATTCAATTTGCAGGAGGAAATTTGGCAATATTAGAATGTGGTTACGTTCTTTCGTGAGAGGAATGACGAAAAATTTGCACATTTATGCTGAAAATGGAGAAGAATTATGGTCCACGCAAATTCCATGCACATAGTTCCTTTTGATTTAATGCACTTTCACATAGTTTCTTCAGCATAATACGACTAAATGTCTGCACCCACTTACGTCATCAACCTCTTTCCAAGATACCTGAGATGCAAACTGCATACAACGATCGTTTCAAAATCCACCGACTGCAGAGACAGAAAATCCAGTCCGTGTCAACCCTTCGGCGGTGGCCATAAAACGAGGGCAAACCTCATTCCAGTCAAGAGAATGATATAAAGTACGATCAGTTGGGCCGCACTTGAAGAAAAAAACCCTTTCTATCTTTCAAACACAAAACCGTCCCACACAAACTCTAATATTTGAGAGCTACAAAAAGACCGCAGCAATTGAATTCGCGATGAAAAACGAGTTTCAAATCAGCGAGAGACAGCCAACACCGACGACAAATAGTCCAGTTCTCAACAACGCAGCGCTTAGATTCGACAGGTGCAACCGTTACCAAACCATCATGCGTAAAAGAGGCGTTTTTTGAATAATTCTCGAGTAGAATAAATGAATTTTAATTCGAAGCGGCAACAGAGTGGATGCTGTGAGACGCCGGGCCCGGGGCAAGGTTTATCGGACAATGAGCTTTTTAGCGGTGCCATAAAATTCGATTTTGCGAGCCGGGCCCTTGTTGGTTTTAATTGAGAGTTAGCGCAACGCTCAACTGTGAATGGGATGTAGCTCCGAGCGACTTGTTTCGAATTTAGCCGCTCTCAGGCTCGTCTCATCGACCTGCATCCAATCTCTCCTATTTCGCTTTTGAACCAGAGTTTTCTCGAGTGCCGTTTCACAACTCCTTAGCTTTCGTGCTAACAAAAAACGCCGTATGAACTTTGAGGCGTTGCCAAATTTCCTTTGAGAAATCACGAATTTTTGGAAAAATTTGTAAGTATTTTTTCGCCAATTTTTCAGATAATTTTGTTCGCAATTTCACCTAATGTTCCTAGGAACTCCGAGGAAATGTATTCATAGCTTTCCTCAAAAAGTATCATTTTATCGGAGGAAATTTGGCAACTCTCGAATGTTCTTACGGCGCGTTTCCTTCGAACGGCAGTCTAATGGTACCGCGCTTCGGGAGTACATCCGCCGCGCCGGCTCCTCTGCTCTACATGTTCCAAGTTGCAAAATAAAACTGCCGAGTGTGATCCGGTTAAGTGGATCCTCTGGAAAAAAATAAAAATATTCGATTCCCAACTTGAAGAGGGGATCGATTCAACTTTAACTCCAACACTTAACTATTTGTTTTATTCATTTAATTCTGAACAGACTGTATCATACTCAAAACTACTTTAATTGCCTCTAAATTGGAGTCTCCTTTAACTCGATCTTGAGTCAATTAACTCGGCTTCCCTTCAATATGGGAACAGGATTCTATAATATCTAACAATATAGACGAATCACAGACGATGTGGACGAGAGATCAAGCTGAAGTTTCGACAAAATGTCCTAAATCGTCGTCCCTCTGATGTTAGAGCGTGTCTCATTTTCCACGTGAGCCCTATAATCCATATAAATCCACGTTTTTCAGGGCTCACTCGAAAATAGAGATACGCAGTGACGTCAAAAGGAACGACGAAATCAGGAGGCACATTTTGAGTAAGTAGCGGGTAGCAAAGCAGGCGGTAATTCGGTATGCCACCGCAGGAGCGTTCTCCGTCCTATTCGACGCTATTGCCACACGTCGCGTCGAGTGTGCCGTCGCACGGTGGATCGAGTCAATAGGAGAGTTCGGACAAAATTTGGAAACTTTAAACGCTTATAACTCCGTTCATACACAACTTTGAGGTCTTAAAAGTGATTCCATTGGTTCTCTCGTGAAATTCGGTTTACGGACAGTAGGTCTACAAAAAAAACGGCTACAAAAAAAAGGGCTACCTTTTTTGGTCTACAGTCAAAATGTCTACATGAAAATGCCTATTAAAATAATGTCTAAGTAAAATATGTCTGCGGTATTGAAATTTCTACGGTTTGACTGCCTACTCCGAAAATGTCAAAGTACGTATTTATGTCGTCTAATAAGACTCTCATTTGAACTGTTGAACTGTTGAGCTCAATTGAGGCTGCGGATGCTGCAGGAGCTGATACGTAAAAATTGTGAGTCACATTTCGCGAATAATTGATCCTATAAATATAAACATGTATATTTTATATACATTTTCTTTATTTTTGTATTTATTTTTTTTATTTTATACATAAAACATAAAAATTTTTAGTAGCCAACATAAATATTTTGACATTTTCTAAGTGGGCAATCAAACCGTAGACACTTTAATAGCGTAGACATATTTGACTGTAGACATATTTGACTGTAGACATAATTTTAGTAGGCACTTTAATGTAGACGTTTTGACTGTAGACTTAAAAAGATAGCCCTTTTTTTTGTAGCCCTTTTTTCTGTAGACGTACTGTCTGCATACCGTGAAATTCTCTTTCAGAAACACCCCTTAAAATTCAAAATGTGACGGATTAAACATCAGAATTTGCAGTTTTAGTAAAAAATGTTCAGTCCGAGCTCTTTGGTTGACTCGACCCACTGTGCGACGTCGCGGCGTCGCAGAAAATAGCATGCGGTGCATCGGGTTACCGTCCTAGTCGCTTCGGTGACCACAGCCGCCGCCGCCACGGTTACGTCACCCGGCGCCGTGGTTACCGATCTTCCGAAAAATCACTCGGATTTTCCCCGGATTGCATTTTGCGCAAGATTAAGGATTAGAATCACGTGAGAAATTAGTCTACCGTAATCTGTAAATCCACGACGAGTTGGACTTTCTCATTGTTCGAACTGCATTTTGCATTCAGAAACTACAATTTCTGGTTCATACCTAGAAACACCTATCTGCATTAGGAAATTAATGGCATATGTGTTGTTTCTACACTGGAAAAAGAAACACATTGGATCTAAAGTCCGGACTTTTAAAAACATCGACAAGAAAAAATACTCTTGATTCAATCGGATTTTTGCTTGAATCAAGAACCAAGCCTCTAAATTTGAGCGGATTTCCTTTTGATTTAAGCTTACATCTGATTGCATTTAGAGTATTTTTTCTTGTCAATGTTTTCAAGAGTCTGGACTCTAGATCCAATGTGTTTTTTTTCCAGTGTACAATGAGCCGGAAAATTTAGTTCCTAAGTGCAAAATTTAGGCCGTTTGCCTTGTGGGTTTTGCATGGCTTTTATTTCTTGCAGAATTGATGTATCGTGTTACAAGTAAGGATGTCTAAGGAAGGGTTTCTTCTGACATTATGTAGATCTTGATATTTTATAAGGAGTATGAAAAACGCACATTTTTCAAATTAGGGGATTTCTCACAAGCTTCAAAGTGAATTTACCATCGAAAAATCAAATTCAGATTTTTCAACCCAACTCGACAGAAATCTTTCCAAGTTCTGAAAATTTTGCTTTCGTGGGCCGAGATACTTTTTCCAGCTTAGGGCATCAAATCTAAAAAATGTGAGATTCTGATAATTCAAAATTATCAATTTATTCACAGCGCAGTAAGTCATATGATTTTCGAGGCTTGGCAAGTTTCCAGCTACCGAATAAATGAACAACGCGAGAGAAAAAATAATATGAAATTTCGTTAATGTAGGAAGTGAACCACAAAGTGATCAAAGCTTTCGGTTGATTCTGGGGCTCACCGATTTGTTCATCATTTTCTGTGCTTAATTCAACATAAACTGCACTAAAATCATCCCAGAGGGCTTACTTTGTGTTTCATCTCTGATATTTACCGATCAGTAACTTAAGAAAACTCATATTTTTATTCGTTTAACAGTACGTAGAACTGTACGTCAGTTGATTTTTATCAGAGAAAACTGGCAACCTCGACGGGAACCTAGGACGTGTAACACGATTTAAGTACCCGTGTTCCGTGTGTCGATATGCCGTGCACCCAACTTCGACCGTCGACGACATACACTTGCCCGGTCACGTGAGGAGCTAGGACACCACTTGGCCCATTCGTCATTCTCTGATAAACATCCTTCACGTGTTGCCAATTCGAGGAAGAAGGCCAAAATAGTGATGCTTTTGGTAGATACTTGATCAGGAGCACGTAACCTCTTATTCAAGTACAGTTTTCGCAAGATTTAAAGGACAGCGCAACGTAAGTAATTCAATACTATTGAAGATGGTGACGATTTCGCAGAAAACCAAAGAAAACTGGGGAAAGAAAGTCAATTTTACATAACGATGTAGAAACTTTTCCCATAAAAACTTAATGTCCTTGTTTTGTTGAAACTTTGGAATTGGCATTATAATTTAAGGTTAATTTTTCAGCACAAAAAATCCTCGGCACTGGAAGAAATTATCTTGATTTAAGCAAATGTATTGTTGAATCTGCCGCCAAGAAGACATTTTTGTCGAATCCATAACGGAATATCGATACCTATAGTGCAAAGCCACGTATTTGCATTGAATTGCATCAAAATGTCCGGTCCTTTTTTATTTTTTCATAGAGAAAACGAAAATTGTATTACTTTAATTTCATGCAGAATATTTTACCAATAAAGTGGTAATAAAAAAGGAAAATCAAGGAAGTTATCAAGAAATTACGATGAATAGTTTTCCGTAGGAAACATAAAGTATGCCAAGAAGTTTGCAACGTCGCAGACGGAGATACGTGGTTTCGCACTTTAACCATCGATATGCTTAAACCGAGAAATAAGTCACTCATATCAAGCAGAAACCTATTTAATTCAAGCAATTTTATCCATGATTTAAGAGAAAGTCTACTTGACGGCAAATTCAAGTCGCAGTTACTTTTTGTTCGCCAAATCCGAAATGTGATTTGAGCTTTAAAATATTGTTCTTAGACTGTAACATTTCCGTAAAAAAACGTCTAAAGCTGTTTCTTGATGAGAATAACAGAACTAATCCCAAACCGAGCGTTCCACTTTTGATGCGACTCACCTTTCAATGCAGTAACTCAGAGACTTAAACGCTAGAGTAAGAAAGTAGCGACAATATCAATTACATAGCCCGAGGCACTGCGCGGTGCTTTCACCTCCTTAGGAAATTTTTCGATGCGTGTATTTTGCTTTCAAATGTGCGTTTAAACATGATTTAAACCTAAAATATATAGTTATAATACCCTTTTGATTTCTTTTGAAACGGCAAGAAGAGAAACGCATACAATTGTACACATAATTAAAAGGATTATCTCCTCAATGGACTGGGTAACAAGATACTATAATTGAAGCATTCCGATAAGCGTTTCTCAACCAAAATTCCACGTAAAATACGATCCGCACGACATAAATTACTGGAATTTACTCTGAGCCAAGATATTCAATATTTATCAAAGCGAAAATTCAAACCTCCCGCTCATGAAGAAGCATAGGTCTGCGTGTGTCAAATCGCGCCCTAGACGTTACAGTAACAGTCTCTGTGACATAAACATATGGCAGCCTTAATTTTAGTGAATCAGTTTAGCTGTTTCACGTTCTTAAAATTTTGGTGCAACACAAGGAGGGAGGGAGGGAGGGGGGCATTGCTCGATTAGAAAACTTGCCAAAACAGTTGTAGGACGCGATTTGATTCGAGAGGACTGATGTTTTCATGTGAAAGACAAATTCAAATTTCTCGTGGTTAATGTGAATTGAAGACGTTTATATCTTAATTAGGCGTTGATTCCAGTAATTTTCGCAGAGTGAATCGTGTTCTACGTGATATTTTGGTTAAGGAGCGTGTATCAAAAATGCTACATAATTCGTGCCCACTACTAGCCCATTATTGTCGGGGTTTTCAAATTAAAGATGGTGCATCATCTCCACAAAACGCGCTAATTACATGCGTAATACATTTTTAGATTATCAAACAGGCAGATTTAAGGGTGACACATAAACTTGCGAGGTGGATACGTACCTCCTGATCGTGCCACCAGGACAAAGTTCCGTGCATCTTTGAACAATAATTTGAACGGCAATTTCTTCCTCGGTGAGGTAATCAGACTCTTGTTTCTTTAACCTCTCGTCGAAAAACGACGCATCACATAAAATCCGCAATCTATGATGGAAAGTGCGGGTCAACTGTGAGGCGATGTCGGACCTTACACACGACTTACGTTCACCGCAATCACGTCTTGATATGTCCTCCGATTGGAGGGTGTTGGCCGGGTGGCGCAAACTCACTTAGCGATGATTCATAAATAATTGTGCACGGAAACTCCGGTATAATCTCAGATTTAATCAAAGGCATAAACACAAGCATAGTTGATCATTTTGTCAGGCGCTCATTACTGGTAAGTGATGTTTCTCGCCGACGCGCTAATCAAAAACCGCATAATTCCATCAGCAGCTCCAAGGAAGTCCGTGATTTTTGCTCACCGATAACCACGATTGCCGATTTGTATCACGCTTTATCTGTCCGATGGGAGCTCGATTTATGGTTCTAGAAGCACCTCTGGTCCCTTTTCCCTGTATCACCGCTCAGATAGCTTTTCGATAATTTTTCATATCTTCAATTATCCTGTTCAGTTTCGCGTGAAATAATTTAGTTCCAGTACCGGGTAGGAAACAATTAATTGTCGTCTGGTAACTATGGATTATTGAATGGTAATTTTTTATCTTGCTTTGGTCGGTTGAAAATTAATAATCGTACACTCCATTCGTTCAACAGCACTGCTCTGCAAATATTTCTGGGCATTGATAAAGTGCTTTTGCAAAATTATTTTGTTTGATCGTAGTATCGTGCAGGTGTTATTCATCAACTTACCTGGCTTTCAATTACATGAATCCGACAGAAAAAATTTATGATAAACGTGCTTAACAAACTGAAAAGCAATCAAACCTCTGACAATTGTTATTTAAGGGGGAGGGGGGGTTGTGTGAATTACACATATATAACGGTATATCATTCTCAAAAAACCTGTACTCGGTTTGTCAAACAAGAGAAGCTACCTTAGACGGGGTTCGGTTCCATTGATAAGATTGAAGAAAATAACATACCAACTAATCCTGAGAGATGAGGATTGCATGTGTAATTATCATATCAAAGATATGAAGAAAAAGTCGTTTAAAGTGGACCGAGTTTATCAGAAAGGAACCAACCCACATCATCGAAAAAATTAAGTTAAGAATATTTTTGAGTTCCACTAGCCGTACATTTTCTCCTGCCAAAAACTGAGAGTCCAAAATCAGAAATTAGTGTGTTAATAGAGGGGTTAGAGTTTATTTTCTACATTTAGCCTTGTTCAGGACTAAAACTTCAAACCCATTTTTCTCAGTTTCAACTTGATGTGGGTTGGTTCCTTTCTGATGAACTCGATCCAATCGTAAACATAATTTTGACCTTTTAAAACCCATCGAAGTTGCCATCATTCATATATCATTACTCCTTTTACCGTATATCATATTGAATGAACGAGAGCACATAATACTATGATGATGATCTATGCATGTAAAATTGACCGTACAATTCAATTCACATGAAATATGATTCAATTCTTTCCTCTCTGCATTCATGTCGTGTTATGCACCTCTGCCTGGAGAAAGGGAGATCATATTGAGCGGTGGATTGCAAAACATCGAGTCTCATTCATGATCGTGCTAAATTAATATTTTCATCACAAACTCCGATGCAGGTGCGTTTTTGGCTTCGCCGATGCAAGAGTGCAATCTTTTTTGCAATTTATCACTGCTCGTGTGTGTTTTTTTCGTGCAAAATTACGTAACGCTCGTGCAACACACGCGCCGAGGTGCCTCACCGACAACCGGCGAGGTGTTTTTATAAGTTCAATTCATCCGGGAGCAAAAAACGAAACCGGAGAGATACATTAAAAGCCGATTTGAGTGCTCGTTGTGCTAATATTTCTTACAATCGTTAAATATTGATTCTTCGAGCCACGACCGCGGCTGCACATTAGGTGTGTAAGTTTCTGGCCCATATGTGCGCCGGTGAAAGATGAGGTGAAGGTGAAACACTTGGTGCGTGCTCTCAAGGTCCTAATTCGTGCTGAAAATGGGAACGCGGAGTAGGTTATTTTTTCTGAGCCTAATGAAGTTTCTCCCCCTCTCGTGCACTAACAATCTATATTAATAAAAGGTTACCTAATGATACTTGGGTACTGCCGGTAAGGAGATCATAGAAAAAATGATCGCAGCTCTGAGCTTTCATATGAGAGCAATGGCAATGTTGCTTCAAAAGTTGCAGTTGCAATTTTACTTGCACTTGCGACTTTAATGGACCATAGACAAGGTACGAATTTTAGCATTCTTATACATGTTTCTTGTTTAGAATATCATGTAGAACACGATTCTTGCAATGAAAGTTACTGAAATCAACTCCGAACTAAGATATTAACGTTTTTATTTTACATTGGTTACGGGAATTTTGAATTATGCCCGGTCATAGAAAACTCAATTCTCTACGTGAGTCAAATCGCGCCTCACGACAGTTTTAGCAGGCTTCTCAATTGAACACTCTCCCTTTCCCACCCTTCATCGTTCAAAGTGTGAACAATTTGCCATAGCTGAGCCAAAGCGTCAAGACTGAGGCTGCCAGATTTTCATATCGCAGAGATTGTCATGGTAAAGTTAAGTGTGCGATTTGACTCACGTAGACTATTGTGTTTTTATGAGCGGTAGGTTTGAATTCACGCGTCAAGAAACATTAAATATTTTAGTTAGGAGTTAGTTTCAATAATTTTTGTTGCATAAATAGTGTTCCACGAGATCTTTTGGTTAGGAGACGTGTATCAGAATGCTTAACTTCGTACCTTGTCTAGTGGTCCCGAACGACTCTAACTATTGCGGTAACTTGAGATTAGAAATGATTAAGTAGGTCTAGTTCAACCAGGCAAGTATTTAGAATCTAGTTCACGGGATTCTGATGCTTTTTCGTCGTTGGTGGTTGGTGGCTTCACCGCAAACACAAACGATAGTAAGCAATGCCGCAGAAGTTGAGCTTCAACTCAGTTGTAATAATAATTGAGCGCCCTGCTATGCACCTGCGCCCTTGTTGCCGTCTCCTTAAAAAATGTCATTTTGTTGCCTTAAGCCTTAACAACCATTTAAGAGTCTTTTTACACGCGGTGTTATGTTTTTCTTCGCTGTCCTTTGTTGTAAATTATCAGGAATGCATACCAATTTATAACCGCCGCCGCGCCGCGCCAAGCTGACCGCACTGTGTTTGACGCAATGCGTGAAGTATTCATGCAGTCTCGTAGGCGCTATGTGTTTCAAGCTCACTGCACTGTGTAAGACGCAATGCGTGAAGCATTCATGTATTCTCGGAGGCGCTGTGCGTTTCACGCTGACCGCACTGTGTTTGATGCAATGCGTGAAGTATTCATGCAGTCCTGTAGGCGCTAATATGTGTTGCGCCGAGGGCTTCTCCTTTTCATCTCAAGTCCTCGTCATCATTGTTCTCTGCGCCGCGCTGCTCCAGGCCAAATTGTGGGTTTGGTTCCTCTCTCAACTCGATTTATCGAAGGTGCTGTCTCTTATCACCGAAAGACGACAAAATTATAAATTACTATACTCTCAGGAAATAAGATATTTTGTCGCCTTTTTTCGTTTGTAATTTTTTTTCGAAATCAGATGTTTCTTATAACTTCATTTGAAAAAAAAGTGCAAAATTTGCCGCCCCACTAAATTTGCCGCCATGGGCCGCGGCCCACGTGGCCAACCCCTAAATAGGGCCCTGTTCTCTGTTGAATTTTTGGTTCAAATTCAGTCCAGGCTGAGAAAAAATGTTTGGTTTCGGACACTGAACTTCGGTTCATATTTAAAACCAAAGTATACCAGCTTAAGCAACCGAAGTCTTTGGTGAAACGGAATGAATTATGGTATAGCTGAACCATAGTTTGGTTTCTGTGACTGAAAACTGTGGTCATTGAATCAAGAACCTTCTACATATATGCAATACGATCCAAAATTCTTTCTCCGTATACTCTTGACGCGTAAAACATCAACTTTTTTTCAGCGCTCTTTTTTGCTCAAATGAAAATTAAATAATTTTTTTTACATGACATTTTTGTACCTGTAAAGAGGACGAAGCTCCGATCAAAGTATGTGGAGCCTCCTTTGGGCAGGTCGCATCTTTACAATGTAACAACGAAACAAAAGTGCGCGGCTGCGGTTTTTCGACGTTTCAAGGACTTGTAAAACCACCTCGTTCGAAAAGTTCCATGCTCCCTTTCCCTATGCTTGATGCCGCGCTTTTGCAGAGCCGACTGCCTGCGCGCGTCGGCTAATAAAAACTCAATTAAAAGAAAAAACACATTGTTCGTGTCCAGCAACTCTCGCACGCCGCCTCGCCTACATTTATGTTGTTGCCCGCGTATTCTCACCACAACACTGGTCTGCCGCATTTGGCAAGAGGCTATTATTTACATGGTATTTTGATTTGACTTACGCGCTTCTTCGTTAGCGCGTCAGCGGAATTTATAAAGCTCGAAAATAATCATATACACGCTCCCGCAGCGGTATATCATTCGGTGAGTCTGTAAAAATAATTTTTTTTATCCTCTCTTCTGTGCTTGCTGATTTCTCCGCTGGAATGGACTTAAAGATCAGAGTGATCTAACTGGAATAAAATTCAGGAAATGGTTCTTTTATGCGGGCAGAAATGACGTCATTCGCGCTAAAGTGAGAGTGCTCGTTAAGAATTATCTGTTAATAAAAATGAGTGGAGACCTAAAGTAAGTAATTATCTCATGATCGTCCCTTCTTCGCGTCAGAAAAGAGCATAACCAGTGTGAAAGGTGAAAACACATAAAATTCAGCACTTGGCAAAGTTTGCTAAAGATTTTCTTAGAAAATATCATACAATTTTAGCTGATACACGTTTCATTCTCCTCCCGCGGCTGGTATTACAATTATTAAGTTCTTCAAAATCGAAGCCCAGTGTTAAGAGTGATACAAATCAAGTCCCAGAGCAATATCTGTACAGAAATTGTATTGAATTTTTGTCTTTACTCTACAAATTTCAGCTCTTAAGATTATTTTTCTCTTTTAAATACTCAGAGACACTTTTGAAAATGCTGAAATGAATTAAAGCACTTAAATGCTTTCGAAAAAGAAGACTTAAATACCATTATCCTCCGTTTGGATTGCATTACTCAAAAAGGAACTAACTTTTCTGCCACATCTAAAGAATCACTTATACGCACTGGAAAATGAATGGCACGTGTTTTCTTTCTACACTGAAAAAAAAAAATTCTTAAATTTGCCGCCAATAAGTATTTCTTCTTAAATCAAGAAGTTTGCTGGTTAATATAAGCTACTTTTTAGCTTAACCCAAGCATTATTTTTCTTGTATCAAGAAAAAGTCAGCTTAAAGCAAGATAAAAAAAATTCTTGGCGGCAAATTCGAGAATAATCAGGCTTGATCCAAGCTACCTTTTTTCCAGTGTAAAACGAGCTAAAAAGTTAAGCTTTATGCACGACTGGATAAAAGCTCCCATAATAGAAAATTTTTGTTGAATTGAAAAGAATTATCCCTACTCTCCTTGAGACTTAGAGGGGAATTCTCAAATAAAGGAATTTCAATTATTCCTAGATCATCCATTAAGGCCTCAAGCTTTAAACAATGGAATAATCCTCTTTTTAAATCGGGCAACGTCTTGAGGGATTACTTCTGAGGCGGACTTTCGAGACTAAACTCCTCGGTTTAGACACACCTCCGGCCGCGGAGATGTCTTAATTGACATCTTGCTCATTGCGCACGATTGCTTTTGATGTTCCCTTTCTCTCGATTCGTCTAACGTATTCGTGTTCATTAGTTAAGTTGCTGGACGTGAACTGTCGAAAAATAATGAAAAGAAAAAAGAGATAAGCGAGGATGAAAAAACCGAGTGCACTTGGTGGGCTCTCTTCGTCTGCACGTCAATTATTACTCTTACTTTGAATACCCTCGTCTGTGTCTTGCATCTATCCTCACTGCCAAGAGAACATAGAAGTATACTTGAAATTTTTACAATCAATGTTATGTATTTAAAAAGTGCATATTTTTAACTAATAAGTATTTAAACTGGAGCATTCTGTAGCATATTGGTATGTTAATACTTATATCATCTTCTTCTTTTTTGTTGCAGGTATAGAGTTACAACATGAAAAATCACATTCAAGACTTATTTTGTGAGTTAAAATGATCGTCATTTTTAGCCTGCTTTGAGATGACAATCTCCACAATTACTGAGATAAGGTATGACAAAATGTAATGCGGGTTTAATTTCTTTATGGAGGTCATGTAAGGAAAAGATTGGCTATTTTCTTCGAGGATCTTTGGATCCTAAGGCGATGGCAGGTTTTATTACAGCTACACCCCTCAGATGTTTATTCGCATACATTCTAAACATTAAAGGATGTAACTTACAGACAATTTTATGAGAAAACTAATGAAACCACTTTTAAACTTCTACATTTTATATTAATAATAAAATGTGCTTCTAAAGGTTTCACATCAATGCTGCCCTCTCGCATTGACCAGCTCCATTCGCCGTTTACTTTGCAAATTTCATTTTTACCGGGAGAAGCTTGGACATTTCTTCCTGAAAATTTCCGTGATTTTTTCTCTGATCTCACGGAAAAATCAGAAACATTTTGGAGAAAAATTCCACCAGGTAAATTTCTGTAAAAAATTGAATTTTTCAAGCCAATTTCTCAACCTTGGAATTAAGTTACGTTCCTTCGTGTGGGGAACACCGCATTTTGCGGCTACAGATTTAAAGTGGACCGCGTTAAGCAGAAAGGAACCAAGCCACGTCAGCCATTGCCGAATTCAAGTGGACAATTTAATTCCATGCACGAAAACGGTTGTGCGGATTTTTGTGCGAATTTCAGTGAATTGTTTGCTTGGTACTAAACAACTCCCTTGAAATTTTCGAAGCAATCCGCACAACCGTTATCCTAAAAAATTAAATTGCTCAATTAAACTCGGCAATAGCTGATGTGGCTTGGTTCCTTTTTGCTAAGCGCGGTCCAGGTATTCGCCGCGGAAGCTGAGGCACCCACATTTCACTCTTTCTGAAACAGGTCTCCAGGTGAGCGATGCGACGCAGTTGCTAATGATTTCGACCTCTTTAGGATAGGTGCACCGAGTCTTCCGCTGGAAACCAGAGACCTCGGTGTAAGCATTTTCGGAGTGCACCTCCTACATCACCTCTAATCACTTAAAATAATCCTCCTTGACGGCAAGTGCGGCAAGCTGCAGTTCCCAACGGTCCGCTAACCACTCGTGAAGAAAACCGCTGCAGATGAACTCACCTTGGGCTGAGGTTTCGAAGGAACATCTGCTCAAGAGTCTGAACCGCAGCTCTGCCGTGCTAAGGATAAACGCCGTATGCATATTCGAATGCTGCCAAATCATCTATCACTGAAAAAAATATGGTAGATTTTACCATTTCCCAACACAAAGATGCGAGTATGACGATAAACACCAGACTCCATGGTAGTATTTACCATATCATGGTGAGTGTCACCGGAGTTCTTATGAATACTACTATGGTTCTGGTTCTTTTCACTAAATAGTATCACTGTGTAAAAAATCAAGTAGACTCACTGATGTCACCATACTTTTCTTTCGATTTCTCAGAAAAGATTCACTTTTAAAGTAAGCTATGGATGTCGTTCCTTGAAATTTTCAGATACTTGAAATGAAATGGATAATTTGCTGGAGTCTAAAATTTTGTAAACTTTGTGTTTAAAATGAGACTACCAGGAGATTTGAGCACGAGTATCCCCTTGGTTTCTAATTTGAACAATTATCGGAGGACATTTGACAGGATAACCTAACCAGCTAAAATACATGTGTTTTTGAAAGGGGAATACCGTCAGATGATGTCTCGCGATGGCACATTTTCTTACTGTTAAAGTAATTTTTCAAAATTTCGTATTTCAGGAAAAAAATCATGGAAAATACTGCGGACTCAGACCATTGCTCACTCTCAGATAAAGCGATAAAACATTTGTGTGCAAATTCTCCATTACGAACAAAATTCTCTATCAAATCGGATTGAAAATATTTTTTCTTCAAAGGAAATTTGGCAACTCCGAAGGCTCTTAAGGGCTATCTTCCTTAGCGTGGCAGAGATGGGACATGTTTACGGCATCAATTCCCTCGACCGACGACCGATAGGGGCGCCGCAGAGGGAAGCCGCGAAAAATACTGCCGTGCGGAGGAAAAATGTCGTACGAGCTTTCGGATGTTGCTAAATTTCCCTCGAAAAACACGGATTCGTTTGAAAAATTGTGTTAATTTGTCTTTTAATTTTTCGGAGATTCATACTCGCAATTTCATCTAAAATATCTGGAAATTCGAAGGAAAAATGCCCATAAATTTCCACAAAAATGAATATTTTACCTGAGAGAATTGACAACATTCGAATGCACATACAGCGTTTTTCCTTAACATGGCGGGATAGTTGTGTTTGCGCTCTCGCGCTCTCCTCCGACGCGTCTTCCTATGCTAATTGACCGCAGGTATCGATAATTGGGGCACCTAACTTGAGTGGGGGCGACAGGGAGGTGTCGGGATGTCTCAACTCTCGAAGCCCCACAATGATTGTGGTTGTTGCGGCCGAAAGCCGTTAGAGGGCGCGATTGACCCAGCGTTGTCAAATATGGCGTCGTCATTGTGCTGAACAAATTTGTAACATATGTTCCATCTTTAAACTTGTATTCCGCTCAACTTTTCTGTTAGAAAAGTTTAGAATTGCTCCTGAAATGACTCGATTTTTCAGAATTTTCCTGGGCCTCCCTTCGGAGTTCAGGGGAGCTCCTTTGACTCGTTCTTTGGAGCTGATGAAGGCCCCTAGACCCCTTTACTGCGGAGCCCTTTTTGACCCCCTCCCTCTCACAAAATGTTCCTTGTTCCGCCTCTGAGGCTTTGCAGGTAATCACCGGTCTCCACATGCTTGATCTAGGCCTCTCCATGAGTTAGCACTCATTTTTCAGTCATATAACGGCTCTCGCACAAGCCGACTCAATCAGATAACAAACCCTCGTCACCCACAGGCAGCGCAGCGTTTCCAACGGATTAAAAAACACCCGGAGTCACACAGTCCCTCAATTACTCAATTAATCCCATCAATTACGCAATCACCTTCCCGCGGGACCCTGAGGTGTTAACAAGGTGCGATGACTGGGAAGAACTCGAAACAATTATTATAATAACGTGTCAGCGAGGGCTTGAATGGGTGTCCGCGAGTTTTGACATGCAAATGGATAAGTGGGAAACGGTTGGTGAAAATTGCGTCATGGAAGCGGTGCCGTACGCAGTCGTCAGGAGAGACAATGCCCGGGCGGACCTTGGTAGATGTCTTGGACCTCCGGCCTTGACCTACGGATGCCTCGGCCGCTTCAGCTTCACGATTCCGTCGCGGTGACGTTGGAATGTCATCGTGGGCCGATCAATGGACGTTCAGCGCTGATGCACGCCTGGCGTCTTCGCATCCGGAGTTCGGCGCCGGGTCATCTTCGTGGCCTAAATATGCGGTCCTCGAGATATTTTTCGTGTGCGGATGGAATGAACGGAGGCGTTGTGTTGACCACGCGTTACGCAGAGAAAAAGCTATGGCCTATAAACCGATTAGTGGGTTATATGGAACACCACTAGTGTAGTAAAGGCAACATATAATAATAGCACATATCGACGGTGAAACTACCAAACCACGTATCTCGTTTGCGGTGTTTAAAAATCTACGCTCACATTTTATTTTTTTGAAGTAGACCAAATCAATATCATTCCTTGAGATTTTCACGGAATTTTCTCCGCACAAAGAGGAAAAATCACAGACATTTTCAAGACTGGATGTTAAGTAGTTTTTCATTTGAAGAATAAAGTATGACAGGAAGTCTGCGACGTCGCAAACCGAGATACGTGGTTTGGTAGTTTCACCGTCGATATGAGGCCTTATATGTGACAATGGCGGATGTGAAAAAAAAAACCTTTTAGAAACACGCTTAAAAAACTGTTTTGTTCACACAAAAATGTAATATGTTTATCTCTGGCATAATGTACAGATCTCGAAGATCACATCTCAAGTATTTTCTCAAAATTTTCTCGATGCCAAAACAGTTTTTTTAATGTGTTTCGAAAAGGTAATTTTTCACATCCGATATTGTTACAGATTAGTCCTCATATACCTCAGTGATGGCATATATACCTTAAAATGGTTCACAGTCCGAGAATCATTAGTTCATTTACGACTACTAGTAGTGTCCCGTACATATAGTAGTGAGCCACTAATATTTCACATCCGATATTGTTACAGATTAGTCCTCATATACCTCAGTGATGGCATATATACCTTAAAATGGTTCACAGTCCGAGAATCATTAGTTCATTTACGACTACTAGTAGTGTCTCATATAGTAGTGAACCACTATTAGGTTTATGAGATCATAGATTTTTCTCCGTGTAAAACAACAAAACCACGCAAAAACAAAAAGCATTTCCAAGATCAGTGAAATACGTTCAGCATTGACGTCATTTCTCCCAATCCTGAGGGGAGGGGAGGGTGACCTGACGTATCCCCTAACATGATACACGAGTAGAGAAATGAATAAATGATTATCTTGATGAGGGCATAAGACGTTAACCTAATTGAAGTTGATTTAATAACCGTTCATACTATTAACATGAGTTAAATAAGTAAATAGGGAATAAGTAATAAGTAGTATAGTAATAAGTAAAAGGTTGGAGGGAAGGGACTGAAGCGGAAATGTTAAGGTGCTCAATCCCCCAAGATTTGTGGTTTGAAAGAGAGCAGTGGAGGTTAGGAGTCGTAGAGCGCGAGGGAGTGCTGTAAAGCGACTTATATCGACGGTGAAACTACCAAACCACGTATCTCGGTTTGCGACGTCGCAGACTTCCTGTCATACTTTATTTTTTAAATGAAAAACTACTTAACGTCCAGTCTTGAACATTTCTGTGATTTTTCTTCTTCGTGCGGAGAAAATTCTGTGAAAATTTCAAGGAATGGTATTGATTTGGTCTACTTCAAAAAAATAAAATGCGAGCGTAGATTTTTAAACACCGCAAACGAGATACGTGGTTTGGTAGTTTCACCGTCGATATGTATGTATGTATGTATGTAAATAAGTAAATATAAAAATAGTATGAGATTAAAATAGCCGATAAGATTTTTAAAAAATAATGTTTTCAGCAATTCGATCAATTTTTTCTGGGTCCAAATGAAATGGAAAAAAAAATGACTCATCTCACCGTGAAGAATGACGTACAAACCATAAAGAAACTTGATTATAAACTGTATATTTGCTACAGTTTCAGGGAGCTCGACTTAAGTATATCGGTCCTCCGGGCTTTTTCCGTATGCCCTTTATTCATGATGAATTCCTCGTTTACCCGGAATATTTCCGCGATAAAAACACGCTCGACTTAAAATTGGAATTTAGAGTCTCAATCGCTGCAATCAGTCAAGGAGAAAAATTTCTCGTGGTGGTCTGCTAATAGAATTCCCATTTCATGAAAAAATGTAAAATTGAAAGGCCTCTTGTCAAGTATGAAACGTTCTTTTACGATAATTGCAGGTATTTACCTCGTGAATATGCGAATATTACTTATTTCCAGCTGTTTATAAATGGAAAGGACGGCAGGGAACGGCAGTGACCTTGGTATGAGAAGGCAACACAGTAACTTAGAGCGGCGAATACTTATCTCATCTATTCTTTGACCGCTAATTAAGGGAGTAGAGTCAGATGTGTCACATTGCCGGGTCTACGAATAGACAGCTTCACTCGCCTTTCATGCACGACTCAGTATGTCGTTGAATATTCGTTGAATCTGGCAAGGATCAACTGATTTTAACAGCCGCAACAGGTTTTATCATTCAACTTTTATCTAAGGCCCATTTGTTGAGTGCCGTGCACTTTTTATGAATCCCACATATACGTAACTGCCGATAACTAACGTGTGCAAGGTTCACTATACGGAGAGAGATTCATGTAATGGCAATTTATATGAAGAAATTAGTTGAAATTATGAAATTCCGCACTTTAAATGTTTATTAAGAGTATAATCCCGGTGAAAAATATCATTAAATTTAATATCGTGATATTTCACGTAATTTCCAACATCCATAAGAAAGATATAATGAAAAATATTTTTCAAATTGTCAATTATCATACAGTATCACCGTTTATCCATACAGTGAGAAAATATTCGATAGTTTGACAATTTTAAACTAAAAATTAGTGAATAAACTCATCATGATAAGAACTCCGTATTGCTTTTGAGAATTTTTTTCAGTGTCTTGGAGTGACGATGATAATGCGTGTACATTCACCAGCAACGTAACATAATTTGAGAGCTTTAAATGCTCGGATAGGAAAGTAGCAATCCTTGGCAAAAATGTATTACATCTTGTAAAATGTATAATTTTGGCTCATCCATAAAGTTGTCCTGAAGTGATGATGAAAAACCGGGTACGTCTTCCGCGTAACATAATCTGAGAGACTTAAACGCTCGGATAGAAAAGAAGCGATCCTCGGCAAAACCAGATTACATTTTGCAATAATACATATCATTTTTGGCACGTCTATAAAGTTAATCTGCACAGTGGAACTAATATGCGAGAGACTTAAACGCTTGGATAGAAAAGTAGCGATCTTTGATCACTACATTTTGCAGTAAAGAACCATCACTTCTGGCTCAATTATAAAGTGAACTATCTGCATAGACAAACCGATGGCACGTATGTTGTTTTTGAAGTGCATTTCCGGCAAGAAAAATCTACATTCAAGCGAATTCAAAACTACCCCCGACTCGTTTTTTTTGCCATAAGGGACCAAATGCGTTTTTGTTGAACTCGGTTCGTGGGGTATAACAAACACTTTACTCTTTGTGTAAAACATTGTTGTGGGGTCTCCTCCAAAGTTGTCTTTACCGAAGGCATTAATTATGTTTTTGCGTCACTTAAAATTCATATACAAGCACGAGTCCAGAAAATATCGCGCCTCTGGCATAAAAGACGTATCTCGATTCTCGCATGAGCCTCAGATTGAATGCATTCATACGTGAAACAGGGCTCACGTGCAAATGGGCCTGTTGCATGCAAGAGATACAGCCGCGCGAATAGACTTTTTAGAGGTTAAATGACACGAAAATTACGATGGTCACATCAAAAAAGTCTGAAATACACTCCTTACTGCGCAATTTGCGTTGTTAGGAACGCGGTTTTTCAAATTTCCCGCGTCTGGGGGCAGTTTTCTAATCACCGGAAACGAGCAAACGGCGGGCTCGGTGATTTCCGGAAAATGTCGAGTCGTTGTTGTTGTTGTTATTTTTTCCTTCGGTTTGTTTACAAACCCAACGTGATCTCTTATAGTGGTCCATACAGGGTGAGCGAAAAGTCCCCGACCCCCCCTCTAACTTTTGAACGAATTGAGCTAAGGAAATGAAACTTTGGGAATGTTCCTACCTCAAAGGGGACCATCTTTTGAGGGGGTCAAAATTTTGTTCCCCCCCTCAGGGGGGGACAGGGGCCCCCCAACTTTTTTTTCAAATAGCAACCCCTATCTTGTGATACCTCATTCGAAAGAGAACTGAAAAACTAAGAATTTTGGCGCAAACCGCAGATCAATATCTCAATTTTTGACCGAGTTATGATAGGTCAAAGGTCAAATTTGACCTATTTTCAAAAAATCATAACTCCGGTTCAAATTATCGCAAAGAAAAAAATAAAACGGGGAAATTTACCAAATTGTGTTCGCTTTTACGTAAAAATTGCAGAAATCACTTCGATTTAATTTTAAGGGGGGGCTCGGACCCCCAAATACGTCAATTCAAAGGTCATTCAATTTTCCCACGAAATAAGCCAATTTCCTCTGGAATTGCCTCCACATTATCTCAGTAAGGTCAAAATCAGTTCAACATTACGTTTGAAAGTCCCCAAATTTCGGGAAAAGTTAAAAAAACGAAATTTAAGGTGATTAAATTTGACCGTTTAAATTTCGTTTTTTTAACTTTTCCCGAAATTTGGGGACTCGCCAACGTAATGTTGAACTGATTTTGACCTTACTGAGATAATGTGGAGGCAATTCCAGAGGAAATTGGCTTATTTCGCGGGAAAATTGAATGACCTTTGAATTGACGTATTTGGGGGTCCGAGCCCCCCCTTAAAATTAAATCGAAGTGATTTCTGCAATTTTTACGTAAAAGCGAACACAATTTGGTAAATTTCCCCGTTTTATTTTTTTCTTTGCGATAATTTGAACCGGAGTTATGATTTTTTGAAAATAGGTCAAATTTGACCTTTGACCTATCATAACTCGGTCAAAAATTGAGATATTGATCTGCGGTTTGCGCCAAAATTCTTAGTTTTTTATGCTCTTTCGAATGAGATATCACAAGATAGGGGTTGCTATTTGAAAAAAAAAAGTTGGGGGGGCCCCTGTCCTCCCCTGAGGGGGGGACCAAAATTTTGACCCCCTCAAAAGATGGTCCCCTTTGAGGTAGGAACATTCCCAAAGTTTCATTTCCTTAGCTCAATTCGTTCAAAAGTTAGAGGGGGGGTCGGGGACTTTTCGCTCACCCTGTATACGCTTTATGCAATAACCAAATCGATCAACTTTTAAATATCCAACGCAATCCTTCTACATTTCATTTCACGATATCACGAGCTCCGATTTTTAGGTTATGTTGTCAGTTTTAGTTGACCGGAAATAGCCGCGAGTTGCCGTTAATTGTTTCCGTTAGAAAACTGCCCCCAGACGCGGGAAATTTGAAAAAGCGCGTTCCTGACAACGCAAATTGCGCAGTAAGGAGTGTATTTCAGACTTTTTTAATGTGAGCATCGTAATTTTCGTGTCATTTAACCACTAAAAAGTCTATTCGCACGGCTGTATCTCTTGCATGCAACAGGCCCATTGAGATACGCCTATACGTCAGAGGAGCGAATATGTGATCCCCGCGGTGGCAACGGCGTATCGGCATCGAGGGCGTCTCCGGGCCATATCTTCACGGTTCGCGCGAAAAAATTATACCTCCCGCATCAAACCACAGATTTGTGGGTTGTCAATGATAGTTCGGAATTACATATTTCTCCCCGATGAGGTTCCACGGAGTAGGTGTGCCGTTCGAGCGGATTCAGTGAGCTGAATAATGCAGATGTGCCAATTTTAATGACACCTCTCCTTCGCGGTTGCTTATGAGGAGAGATTCCAGAGAAAGATGAGATGGTCATCGGTAACGTAGCGGAGCAGAGCCTTTTGTCTTCTGAATTTATATTTCAGAGTTCAATTTCGGCACACGCCCAATTCAGGCCCCATTTTAATTTACTTTCAGAGGGGTGCAACCGCTTTAAATTAATGTAGAATCTCTAAATCAAGTTGTTGATTCTGAAGAACATCATTCGAAGGAATTTGCCGGCATAACGCATATGATAATAATTAGGCTTGAGTTATTGAGCGAAACGTAATTTGGCAACTTTAAGCGATTTTTCCCCAACTGTCAAAATGTTTTTGTCTGTCGTTGTAGCGTTTAGATCATTTGAGATATCGAATGATTGACCGGACAAACATTACATAGAAAATGAATAAAACACAAAATTCCGCCGTAAAGTTAGTCGTACTATCAATTATTGTGTTTTTTTTTTTTTTTTTTTTTTTTTTTTTTTTAAAAATTGAATATTTTAGCATTATTGTAATTTTCTTACCTTTTGCTGAAAACGCAGATTTTATGGTTCATAATCGCTGAACTTTACGATGATACTACACTATGATTATGTGTAAAAACCTGAAAAACGCTCATAGCAGAATATGCTGATCAAGCGATTTTATGAACATTTTCAGTTATATTAACTGATTTTAACGAAATAAATATGATTTTAAAGAAATTAAATAGTCTTGTTGAGGAGACGACGTCAATTTCCAATATAAATGTCGATTATTCCTGAGAACTATCGCCCCAGGTATGCTCTCATGCTACTTTTAAAACTCCAGCTAAATGAATGCTCGACAGCATAATGCATCGTTTCAGTGGCGTGGCGTGAATTGCGATATATCGATTGTTATGCCATTTAAACCTACGGAAAAGGATCGATAAACAGAGTGTTCGGAGCGAACACCTTAATAATCGATTCTTTACCATAGGTTTAAATGACAAACCAATCGATATATCGCAATTCACACCACGCCACTGCATTGTTTGGCTCACACGAATATTAATAACATAAACTTATTGCTTGATGATTGCCAGTGATATGATGTATGACTGTTTGAACACTTTCAATTCAAGCTGAGATCGGAAATCATTTGCTTACTCTGTCTTGGCAAGCAATTGAAATTAATCATTATTAATTCAATGGATTATTCATCACTGTCTTTCACCTCCTCGGGAGTCTCTCCTCTTATTTTAATTTTTTTTTTATATTCCTCCCTTTCCTCTTCTCCGTTTTAGGGCCCGGGAATAATTGATTGCTCGAAGAGTGAACTAGGCGTGGTGAAGCACCATTTGCTCACAGTGGAGGTCGAAGATGCACAGTATTTACCTGGCCGGTAAATTCAAGGTCGGAAAAAATTAAAAGCTTGGGTTTTCGATTAGATATCACGGACCCAAAATTACGTCCCTTCAAACTCGATTTATGTCTTTATTAGACACATAGTGATTTACGTGCCTCTCCGACATTTCTTCCCACTTTTAATGGATGAATTTAACATGTGTTATTATCCACTATTAGACGTCGGAGGAAAATTCTAAAGTAAACCGTGGAGAAAATAGTGTCTAAGTGAGGATGAAATGAACACCTAGCCTCAGAATACATAGTAGCACCTCTTTGTGACCCCTCCTCCTATACTACCGTGCTAAGTAAAAACTACGTATGAACCTTCAGGCGTTGCCAAATATCCTTTGATAAAATGCGAATTTCTCGGTAAACCTATGAATATTTTTCTTTCAATTTGTCATATGATTTTTTTCGCAATATCACCTAAAGTTCTTGAAAATTCCCAGGAAAAATGATCATAACTTGCCTCAAAAATAAGCATTTTATCGAAGGAAATCTGGCAACTCTCGGATGTTCATACGGCGTTCTTCCTTAGCACGGCAGTATAGCTAGTTGGTTCGACGGACCTGGGGTACTGTGCAATCGGTGCGTACCTACAGCAGGACTGTAGTTCATTTTAATGTTTGAATTATTTTTTGCAAATCTTTCCCCAGATAAAAACCTTTTTGGTTTAAATAAGCTGCAGGGATATTGATCCAGGAAAAGATGATTAACTCCAGAAAGAGTGAAATGCACTTCGGAATTTTCGAGTTTCGTGTTAATTACGCTGGGTTAAAAAATGAATGTTTCCAAATTTTTACAATAAACCTTGCTTAGGCGCAAAATTCTGATAAAGGAACGAATATGGAATATATCATGCTATATAGTCCTAGAATATATAATTTTGCAGAATACATAGTCCTGTTCAAATGCCATCCCCGTGACTATCGTTCAAATTTTGCAAACATTTGAAGGAGTCACAGCTAAAATGGTTTAATTTTATCGCAAATCCTCTTTTCGTTTGACAACTTATTCACTCATTTCAAACGTTGGAAAATGTTCTTTCAAACTTTTCTATGAGCTTCCCTTGTATACTTCGACGAAGATATCCCAAAATTTGCAATATAAAACCATCACTCATTACTGATATATTGATGAAAAATATGTTTCAAGTGAAAATTTGCAACGTTACAATGAAATCACACCCTCATAGTTCTATCCCCATCATTTCAAGTCTCCTTGCAGCTATAAGAAAATCACTGCTAATTGAAAATCAAAAGAAACTACCATTAAGGGAACCCTGAGAAACTATCTAAAGAGGAGGCTGCTCCCTCAGGTATGACGTCACCAGCCCGAAGCCCTGCAGAAGTCGCTCATCCGTGCACGTTCTTCGCAATGCCAAGAAATTAAACAAGTACATTATGTTGAAAAGGTCAGAGCATGCAAATGAAACACTTCTGTACCCTCCCGTGCGAGAGGAAGATGACGAAGTACTACTCAAGGCGGCGCACGGTGGGTCCGAGTCAATAGGAGAGGCCGGACAAAATTTGGAAACTTTAAACGCTTGTAATTCCGTTTATACAAAACTTTCAGATTCAAAAGGTGGTTTCATTGGTTTCCTTGTAAAATTTTCTTCTAAAAGCACCCCTTGAAATTTAAAATGTGACGAAGTAAACGTCAAATATCGCAGTTTTAGTAAAAAATTTCATGTCCAACCTACCTGATTGACTCGGTCCACTGTGCGGAGGGAATGCGTCCGATTCGAGGTGCTTGAACTATTCCACCGTGCTAAGGAAAAACGTCATATGAACATTCGAACGTTGCCAATTTGCTTTCTATAAAATATATATTTTTTAGAAAGGCCATGTATATATTTCTTTGAAATTGACAGGTGCTTCAGATTATGTTGCGAATAGCATTCTCTGAAAAATTGGAAGAAATGTATGCAGAGGTTTCCCTAAAAATGCATTTTTTACCAAGGAAAATTGGGCAATGTCTGAATGATCATACGATATTCTTTCTTAACACGGCAGTAATTCTCTTGTGCGAGGATGGTGCCAGGGCCTTGTTTCAAAGAATAAACTTTTCAAGAAGGAAATGGGGCTTCAGATAAGTGATTGTTGTAACCTTAGAGCTGCGCTCGTTCTCTTGGATGGACTCAACGTTTCATACGCATGACTCTGATGTAGATATTTAAGCTGGATTTATTCTCATTGATATTCGCAATGAGGATGAATGTTTCTGTTCGATTGCTGTTCTTGTTTTGATCCGAAGGTGCTTTATTTAACAGTCATCTATAGTCATCCGCACGGAAAAAAAAATTCTCGGCGTTTTTACCAAGGTCCGTTGGCACTTTTACCATCTCACTTTTTTTACCAATTATTGGTAATTTTACCAAGACGGACTGGTAAACTTACCTAAAAACCGGTATTTTTACAGTTTTTTCAGGTAAGAATACCACTTTTATTGGTAATCAATTCCCGGTAACTTTGCCATTTTATCTCGGTAATTCTACCACAGTCGATAGAAAATATTGGCTTTTTTACCAAGGTCCAGTAAAATTACCGAGAAAGTTCAATAATTTTACCGAGATTTCTCGGTAAAATTACCAATTACACAAATGGTGATTTTACCAAGAAAAAACTGGGATCAAATAGAACCCTGAATTCTTGGTAATTTTACCCTTTTCTTAGTAAATACACCGAGATTTTTTTTCAGTGCGAAGTGTATAATCATGAAGATAATCGAGGTGGCTTAATTGATGATACTTTTACTTATAAAATGATTTTTCCCGATCTGAATATAGAACTACCGAAACAGCGAAGAGAGCTGTAAGTGCATTTCTGTGTGAGCCATGGTCAGCACATGCTCATACGGTTCTGGAGGCTCATCCCGGCCTGCACTTAATTACGGCTCTCTTCCGTAACACGGTAGAGCAGCACTATGGTAGAGATTTGGTCGAAAATCTTTTCTTGAATGTTTTTTTTTTTTTTTTTTTTTTATATAAATTTTATTGATATTAACCAATACAATAAATGTCACTACTACCTAATTAACCTAAGGTATCTATTGACTATTTTTAATATTAAGTTAAAGTTTTAAAAGTAAAGAACGTATAATAAGTATTCTAATACGATACTTATTATTCTAACTAACAGTATTTAATACTGCAGTTGTTGTCTTATTCTTGAATGTAACGCATAAAATTGGTCCTAAAACTGAAGAAATACCCCTAACTCTGTAATTTGAGACATGCTCACGATAATGAAAGGGGGAAAACCTGATTTCCCGAATTTTTACAATATCTACTTGCCACTTGCAACGTCCGCCATTTATTTTTCTTACGAGCTCCATGAAGTCCAAAATGGCTGAGCCAATCAGAAGTAAATCTTCCAGTGACTATACTCTTGTCATATCGCGCCTATAGTGACTTAGTGCCTGAAACTGTCCATTAGTGACCATGAAGTAAGTGGTTTGCATCCTTCCTACCATTATCCGAAGCTTTGAGTCGTCATTTTCCAAAGGTTTAAAGTTGATTTTAGATCAAACTAGTGGTTCCATCATATTTGAAAACAACATATAGGATCGGTTGGTTAAATTGAAAATCCTCACTACATGCAAGAACGTTATTGCCCCCTCCGCCCCCCCCCACAGCGTGAAAATCTCATTGCGTGACAGTGCTCAAGTTGTCACAGTTCTCATAGGATCCGTGCAAGATTTGGCCTCTGCATTGCCGCCAAATTTCTGCGATTAAGCGAAAGCCACGGTTCGTTTCCCCGCGAATCCACTCTGGACATCTCAAACATGTGTCCGAAGTGACAAGTCAGAAGCTGATCGCTTCTCTTCGCACTTGGAGTTGTTTCCCTTGTTCCCCCGCGCCCTTCCCAAAAAACCAGTGTTACAACATGACTATTGTTCGTTGTTTGACGGTCATCATGCGTGCGCTGCAAATCAAGCCTTGTTGCCAGAATCGGCTTCTAAATGCGAACGGGGTTATTGTAAACCTCCGCTGATAGTCCATGACAAGACAAAAATATTTTTTGCAAAAAAAAATATGTAAAACGTGAGAGATAAGGCTAAAAGAAATACGATTGAAAATGAGACGTTTTGAGGGGATGGCACGGTTAGTACACCACTTGAACACGGAATGTATAACACGGAATGTAGAATTTGAAAACTTATACTTACTGCTATTTTTCTTCATAAACGTTTTTTTAAAATTTGTCTTGCCTACTTCTTTAATGAATATAACCGTATGGTTTGGTCAAAACTTTTAAGGTTATTGACTGCAGGGCCGGATTTACCTACTTGCCGCCCGTATTTTTCCGCCCCCCTCTCATTTGTTTTGTAACATCCATAGATCGTATCCGACAGTGGTTCGATGCATCGTTTGGTTCAAAACAATAGAAGATAACCTCAAACAAAAATTTTAGGATTTAATTTGGAAAATCTGAAAATGAGAAAATTCCTGACAATTTCACTTTTCATTGCCAGAGAGTAAAAATAAAATCACATAAGACCCGTTACCTCAGATTTCTAAATTTACTTTTGAGGCTGTGGTTATATATTGAACCAATCGATATCAATATGATCTCACCCGTGTGATCCGTCGATTACGATCTATAAAAACCATCAAGTGAACGTGCCGGTGGGGGAGGGGTGTATGAGACGCGTTTACTCGTGTTGGGTACATTTTTTGTGAAAGCCCTGTCAACACTAACAAAAGTTCAGTTCCGTAAACCCATCCCTGTTTGGACAAGGCCTTCCATTTATAAAAAGACGAACGAAAAAATTATGAAAGAACAAACATAAATGTGGTTAAAAATTTTAACTTCCACCGCCGCGCCGACCGCACTGTGTTGGCGCAATACGTGAAGTATTCATGCAGTCTTGTAGGCGCTATGCGTTTCACGCCGACCGCTGCTGACCGCACTGTTTGGCGCAATGCGTGAAGTATTCATGCAGTCTTGCAGGCGCTATGCGTTTCCAGCAGACTGCTGCTGACCGCAGTGTGTTTGACGCAATGCGTGAAGTATTTATGCAGTCTTGTAGGCGCTATGCGTTTCATGCTGACCGCCGCGCCATGCCACTCCGTTCCAGGTCAATTGCGTGTTTGGTTTCTCCTTAACTCGACTAATTGAAGGTGTTGTCTCTTGTATCACCGAGAGACGACAAAATTAGAAATTACTATACTTTTACTCTGAGGAAATGAGAGATTTTGTCGTCTTTTCTCCTTTTCAATTTATTTTCTGAATCCGATTTTTTTATCTCTATTTTGATACCTACATTCAAAAAGATTGCACAATTTGCCGCCCCCTACATTGCCGCCATGGGCCGCGGCCCATGTGGCCACCCCCTTAATCCGGCTCTGATTGACTGTGTTTCCTGACAACTTATATCTCACGTTTTTTATAATTTACTGTAATGATTACATTATAAAGGACACCGGGAGAAATTATAATGTTAGAGAGTAAAATTATTGGAATAGATCAGGAAGTACACATCGAATGTTTGACTCGATCCTCTTTAGCCCGCATTTCTGTTATAAATGTGCGATTCTCAGTTTAGTCAAATATTATGCCATTCCAGAATGAAAAACGTTTGGTATCAAAATACTATTTTGTTGCGTTTGCGTTTTATTAACTGCATCGCTTCGTGCCTGCCAAGAATAGTGTCTCTCTTTTCTCAATTCATTATTCGTACTATTTCAGTCGATTTTTACGAGACTGATTATGCTGCAAATACTCAGAGGTCCAATTATCCTCTTAAGTAGCCGTAGCTCAATCTCCTAATTCACCACTAACTGATTTTGCAATGATCAGACTCGGGAGAACGATTAGCGATCAGCGATTAAATCTCTAAATTCGGCGCAATCGAAGCGTATGGTGCGATACATGATTTGAGCGGTTGAAATTAACCGCTAATTACTGCAAATTAATTCCACCGCGCTGAGGAGAAACGTCGTATGATCCTTCAGGCATTGCCAATTTTTTGGTTAAAAAAATAATTTTCAGGGAGACTTACGAATAAGTTTCCTCCAGTTTTTCATTAAAAAAATAATACGCAATTGAATCTGAAATATCTGAAAATTTTTAAAAAAAATAATACATTTTTCCTCTCGAATACATATTCCACTGGAGGCACTTTGGCAATGTCTGAATGTTCATACAGCGTTTTATCCTTAGCGTGGTACAATTTATCTCTCTTTTTATGTTCGACGGCTACCGAACACTATCTCTCTGCATCCTGCTTAATTTAACGCGGACTTTTTAATTTGGATTTATTTTCAGCCGCTGGTCCAACAGCTGCATGACTCTGCATTTTGCGATTTCCTAATTTAGCTCATGGAGCACCTGTTCAGGAATGTTCCTGTCATTTCTAATTGCAAGTGCAATATGAAAGGAATCATTGCAGAATTTCAAGACTTATCGAGCACCATGAAGTAGGTGTGGTGCGTGAATCCGCATACGAAATTATGAAGCACACGTAGACTGAAATGCAGCACTCACAAGGGAGAGCTTCTTTGTAGTACACAGAGGCAAATCGCCGTAGTTTATGTAATGAACCTGCTGGAGGAGTCTATGGCCCAATCAGAGACAAGAGACCCTCCACTGGCCTCTTGGCGACAGGTGGAAGCTTTTACTTTCGGGGATTCAACAGTTCCTTATGGACAATTATAAGGGAGCAACAGTCATTACCCTAATTTCGGCTGTTGACCTACCTACATGGTCGATGATGAGCTTCGGGTGACGTCATGAGCCAAACAAGTTTCCTAAACTTCGGCCATTTTTGGCTTGTTTGCGAAACGAAACTGCCAACACGTTGTTAAACATCAACCATGTAGGTAAGTCAACAGTAGAATGCTGAAGTCCCGAAAGTAAAAGCTTCCGCCATGGCCAAGATACTAGTGGAAGGTCTCTTGTCTCTGGGCCCAATGTACGAACATATCGAGTGACATTTTTGTGATTACGAGAAATACAGGTCTAAAGTTGAACAATCGCCGGGAATTTTAACTCCCTGGATATAACTGAATCTAAAATAAAACTAGCGGAGTAAGGTTAAGAATTGAGGTATGGGATGACCCTCTATTTCCTCGTATATGAAATGCCAAGTCTGGGTCGATTCCATTCATCTTGCACAATGATCAATATCTCAATTACTCCAAAGATGTCACGTGTTTCATGTAACATTTAAATAGACTAAAAGAGATAACAGAGTAGAAGGCTAAAAAATGTTCCAAGTTGAAAAAAAATGTGTATGCTAATAATGACGTAATCAAAAAATATACTCATTTAATCAAGGTAAAATTCGACATTTATCGATTCTATCATTTATTTTATTTTATTTTATTTTTTTTTAATTTTTTCCCCTTCATTGTTAGGGAAGTTAAGAGGCCCATAAATAAAAATAAAAATCTTTAATTCCCTTATGAATTTTGAGGAATTACATGGAGTGAGAATTTAAATATTTTGTTTTAATATTGATCAACTCATCGACTTTGAAATCGCAAAAATGAAAATCTCGGTTCCCGATGGTGATGATATTTTTTTCACATAGGAATAATCAACTTCATTCTTTGAAAATTTTTCTGCTTTTTATGAGCTTTCAAAGTAACTGTATTGGTTCATTTTCCCTCAATAAAATAAAATTGGGACGTAAATTTTAAGACACCGCAAACGAGTTAAATGTTTTTGCAATCTCATGGTCGATACTGGAATGTATTTTACAATGCGGCGAGCAAACACTCCGCTCAGCTTTCTTCTTTACAGAAAAATGTCAGCAATAAAACTTCAATACGAAGGAAAACCATGCTGAGAATTTTTATCGGATGAAAGCTCTCAACTCCTTCCTGTAATGTGTGAGTAAGCTGGAATAGACCTCAATATTTTACGATTTGGCGAGTTGACAGACCATTCAACTTTCATCCTCGCAGAGCACTGCAAGCCAAACTCATGAAAGTTCCCGCTGGGCCGTTGATATCCCTTCAATTTTATTTGTCATATTTATGACCTCTTTTATGTCTTAGACGCATACATCCATCTCTCGGCTGAGAAGTGCAAAGGATTCAATGCGTGAAGTTTACAGCTCGTCAACTCTAAGTAAATTAAACGGGCGTTTGATGAACTGNACCCTCCGCTGATAGTCCATGACAAGACAAAAATATTTTTTGCAAAAAAATATGTAAAACGTGAGAGATAAGGCTAAAAGAAATACGATTGAAAATGAGACGTTTTGAGGGGATGGCACGGTTAGTACACCACTTGAACAAGGAATGTATAACACGGAATGTAGAATTTGAAAACTTATACTTACTGCTATTTTTCTTCATAAGTATTTTTTTTAAAAATTTGTCTTGCCTACTTCTTTAATGAATATAACCGTATGGTTTGGTCAAAACTTTTAAGGTTATTGACTGCAGGGCCGGATTTACCTACTTGCCGCCCGTATTTTTCCGCCCCCTTCTCATTTGTTTTGTAACATCAATAGATCGTATTCGACAGTGGTTCGATGCATCGTTTGGTTCAAAACAATAGAGCATAACCTCAAACAAAAATTTCAGGATTTAATTTGGAAAACCTGAAAATGACAAAATTCATAACAATTTCACTTTTCATTGCCAGAGAGTAAAAATTCAATCACACAAGACCCGTTACCTCAGATATCTAAATTGACTTTTGAGGCTGTGGTTACATATTGAACTAATCGATATCAATATAATCTCACCCGTGTGATCCGTCTATTACGATCTATAAAAACCATCAAGTGAACGTGCCGGTGGGGGAGGGGTGTATGAGACGCGTTTACCCGTGTTGGGTGAATTTTTTGTGAAAGCCCTGTCAACACTAACAAAAGTTCAGTTCCGCAAACCCATCCCTGTTTGGACAAGGCCTTCCATTTATAAAAAACGAACGAAAAAATTATGAAAGAACAAACATAAATGTGGTTAAACATTTCAACTTCCACCGCCACGCCGACCGCACTGTGTTGGCGCAATGCGTGAAGTATTCATGGATTCTTGTAGGCGCTATGCGTTTCACGCCGACCGCTGCTGACCACACTGTTTGGCGCAATGCGTGAAGTATTCATGCAGTCTTGCAGGCGCCATGCGTTTCCAGCCGACTGCTGCTGACCGCAGTGTTTTTGACGCAATGCGTGAAGTATTCATGCAGTCTTGTAGGCGTTATGCGTTTCATGCTAACCGCCGCGCCACTCCGTTCCAGGTCAAATTGCGTGTTTGGTTTCTCTTTTAACTCGACTAATTGAAGGTGTTGTCTCTTGTATCATCGAGAGACGACAAAATTAGAAATTACTGTACTTTTACTCTGAGGAAATGAGAGATTTTGTCGTCTTTTCTCGTTTGTAATTCATTTTCTGAATCCGATTTTTTTCTCTCGAAAAAGATTGCAAAAGCCACCCCCTACATATTGCCGCCACGGGCCGCGGCCCATGTGGCCACCCCCTTAATCCGGCCCTGATTGACTGACAACTTACATCTCACGTTTTATATTTTACTGTAATGATTATATTATAAAGGACACCGGGAGAAATTATAATGTTAGAGAGTAAAATTATTGGAATAGAAAGTACACATCGAATGTTTGACTCGATCTTCCTCAGCCCGCATTTCTGCTATAAATGTGCGATTCTAAGTTTCTTCAAACATCATGCCATTCCAGAATGAATAACGTTTGGTATCAAAATACCATTTCGTTGTGTTTTATTAACTGCATCGCTTCGTGCCTGCCAAGAATAGTGTCTCTCTTTTCTCAATTCATTATTCGTACTATTTCAGTCGATTTTTACGAGACTAATTATGCTGCAAATACTCAGAGGTCCAATTATCCTCTTAAGTAGCCGTAGCTCAATCTCCTAATTCACCACTAACTGATTTTGCAATGATCAGACTCGGGATAACGATTAGCGATCAGCGATTAAATCTCTAAATTCGGCGCAATCGAAGCGTATGGTGCGATACATGATTTGAGCGGTTGAAATTAACCGCTAATTACTGCAAATTAATTCCACCGCGCTAAGGAGAAACGTCGTATGAGCCTTCAGGCATTGCCAATTTTTTGGTAAAAAAAAAAAAAAATTTCAGGGAGACTTATGAATAAGTTTCCTCCAGTTTTTCACAAAAAAAATAATACGCAATTGTGAATCTGAAATATCTGAAAATTTAAAAAAAAAATAATACATTTTTCCTCTCGAATAAATATTCCACTGGAGGCACTTTGGCAATGTCTGAATGTTCATACAGCGTTTTATCCTTAGCGTGGTACAATTTATCTCTCTTTTTATGTTCGATGGCTACCGAACACTATCTATCTGCATCCTGCTTAATTTAACGCGGACTTCTTTATTTGGATTTATTTTCAGCCGCTGGTCCAACAGCTGCATGACTCTGCATTTAGCGATTTCCTAATTTAGCTCATTGAGCACCTGCTCGGGAACGTTTCTGGCATTTCCAAGTGCAAGTGCAATATGAAAGGAATCATTGCAGAATTTCAAGACTTATCGAGCACCATGTAGTAGGTGTGGTGCGTGAAACCGCATACGAAATTATGAAGCACAAGTAGACTGAAATGCAGCATTCATAAGGGAGAGCTTCTTTGTAGTACTCAGAGGCAAATCGCCGTAGTTTATGTAATGAGCCTGCTGGAAGAGTCCATGGCCCAAATGTACGAATATATCGAGTGACATTTTTGTGATTACGAGATATACAGTAAACAATAAAAATGAAACTAAAAAACAGCGAACTGACTAAATCAGCTGAAGCTAAAATCAACTAAAAAACTCGAATTCGCTTACGTCTTAAAAAGCCAGACTAGTTTCGGGAGCTATCGCTTCCCATCCTTCAGTGATTTTTGACAATTGTTTTAGGGAAGTTAAGAAGCTCATAAATAAAAATCTTTAATTCCCTTATGAATTTTGAGGAATTACATGGAGTGAGAATTTAAATATTTTTTTTTTTTTTTTAATATTAATCAACTCATCGGCTTTGAAATCGCAAAAATGAATATGTCGGTTCCCGATGCTGATGATATTTTTTTCACATAGGAATAATCAACTTCATTCTTTGAAAATTTGTCTGCTTTTTCCTTTTCTCGAACCTTACATATTATGAGCTTTCAAAGTAACTGTATTGGTTCATTTTCCCTCGATAAAATAAAATTGGGACGTAAATTTTAAGACACCGCAAACGAGGTGCATGTTTTTGCAATCTCATGGTCGATACTGGAATGTATTTTACAATGCGGTGAGCAAACACTCCGCTCAGCTTTCTTCTTTACAGAAAAATGTCAGCAATAAAACTTCAATACGAAGGAAAACCATGCTGAGAATTTTTATCGGATGAAAGCTCTCAACTCCTTCCTGTAATGTGTGAGTAAGCTAGAATAGACCTCAATATTTTACGATTTGGCGAGTTGACAGACTATTCAACTTTCATCCTCGCAGAGCACTGTAAGCCCAACTCATGAAAGTTCCCGCTGGGCTGTTGATATCCCTTCAATTTTATTTGTCATATTTATGACCTCTTTTATGTCTTAGACGCATACATCCGTCTCTCGGCTGAGAAGTGCAGAGGATTCAATGCCTGAAGTTTACAGCTCGTCAACTCTAAGTAAATTAAACGGGCGTTTGATGAACTGTGTCTCATAATTTCACGGACATAAAGTCTCCAATCTTCGCCGAACGTCGGTGCCAATTTAGTGGTTAAAAGCTCCTTCCGATAGTTGATGAGCCGTCAGCTCTTTTAATTACCTTAACAGAAATCTAGGCGATTTAAATCGATGGTTAAACTAAGAAAAATATTTCTCGCATTAGACGGTCCATACTTCATGTCATATTTTGTTTATTGAAAGACGATCTATTATCATTTCTCTGCGATATTTCGCATTTAATATGGTTTTCTCGGATATTTCCGTTTCTCACCCTCAAACTAAGAATTGCTGTCATCGAGTCAATTTTCGTCATTTTTGGGTGTTTTTGCGACAAATACTTCGAAATTGATCCCTGTAAGCCGTAGTAAAGTTACATTATTTTTCTAATAACCCTATGGCACATTTTACCCTGCTGCGTCAAATAAATATAATGGCATAGTTTTAGTCTCAAGATTACTTTTTTCCTCATGTCAAGTTAATCTATTCCAGATGGAATCTGAATTTCACCACCCGCATATGAATTATACCAAAAATGGATTGTGTTTCAATAATTAACTTTGTTTTGTTTCACCACGCTGGGGCTAAAAAAAAGTCTCTCGATAGCAGCAACAAATAAAATAATCCTAATAAAATAATCCTCAGTTTCATACTGGTGCGCATTAGAGTTCTAAAAATTTATTTTTGACTCTAATTTTAATTTTTGGTATTTCTTGGCTTTGTTTCCCCGTGAAATGGTGTAGACCCAGCACCATTTCTCCATCTTGTTAAAATAATCCTTATTTATTGTTGATAAGCATTTTTCTTGATTACAAGGTCCTCAATGCGTCAGTGCGGCAACCTCTAAACTCTGGAAACCAACACCGCGTCCAATGTTCCAATCTGAGACACCATTGACATTCAAACTTGATGGGACTTCAATGGAAGTTACGGTCAACGGCTTTAGCGCACTTTAATGAGCCGTGTGCCGTCTTAATTATCCTCAGTAGACCATGGTCTCAGATGTCCCGTATACCGATGGTTCCCAATTTTTTAACCACATCAGCCTAAGTCACCGTATCATTGATCCTTCCGGACTTAAGTGTTAAGCGAAACAGATTTATCCGTAAACTGTTTCGAGGTTCGCAGGCAATACAATTTTCTATTTCGCCCTCAATTTTGGAAATGTGTAGAGTTAGCGAGTTATGCGGTTGCTTGAAATATACTTCGGTAAATTGGGACGACTCATAAGAAACGCCTTCAATATGAAGATACTTCTTAGCGTGGCCTCGGAGGTCGAAGAGTTGTATCATTTTAAACCCCAGTCAACAGTGACAGGAGTGAGTAATGCGACTGTTTTCATGCATATTTTCGACGGGTAAGTAACGCCTTCATTGTGAAAATATACTTCCTAGCATGGCTGTAGAGGCCGAATAATTGCATCGTTGGAAAACACAATCAACAGTGTATAGCAACAGCAGCACGTAAATTAGTGAGAAGCACGGTTGCTTCACATAATTCTTGAATGAGCGTGACGACGCATGAGAAACGCCTTCGCTTTGATACGATACTTCCTAACGTGGCCGCGGAAGCCAAATTGTTGCATCGTTTTAAAACCCAATTCACAGTGTAGCAGCGCGTAAATCGGTGAGTAATGCGGTTGCTTCGCGTTTTTTGATGAAAGTGACGACGCGTAAGTAATGCCTTCATTTTTAAAAGATTATTACATTTTATTTTTTAATATTGACCTCTTAAATATCGTTACAAGCCCTTAGACGCACTCGGCACTCGGCTTGCTGACCGAACCGACCCTAAAATCTCGGGGTAAAGTTAGAACCGGTTTTAAGTCTTTTGAATGTCTTGTCTGAGGGCAATATTTGGAGAGTAGAAATTCAAAACCTGATACGTGGCTTCAGGTGTTGCTAAAAGTTTGCATACTGCTCCTTATTGTAAGCAGTACCTAAATTATTTTGCCTCATGTACATGTACCTTTCGTTGGGAAATGCTCTTCAAAATGTTAATTTTATTTTCACGATAAGAATATCTATTTTGGAGCCTTTGGATCCCCTTTACACATGAGAAACATTTGCCCGTTCCTGCCTGATAGTGCTCATCAAGTTTCTAGTTGTCACTCTTCACTTGATGATTTTGAGATGTTAGCCCATAGGAATACAGGAAAACCCAACTTATTTCGGGGAATGTAACAAAAAATTAACAAGCAATCGGAACGTTTCGAAGTATTTCACAACCTCATTTTCAAACGGAAAAAAGGGGGAGAGCAAGAAAAAATGAGCTGTCTCTATCTCGAAATGGCAGCAGGCCGACGACTCATTTTTCATCGTTTTTCTCCTTTTTACTTTTTTTCCCTCTTTTTTACGTCGGTTAAAAAGTAGGTTGTGGGATACTTCGAAATGCTCCTGTTTTTCATGGATTTTTTGTTTCGCAACCTTTTCCGACGATCCATTAGTTTTGCTGAGATTTTTCCAACGTTCACGAGCCCTTTTTTTAAGAACTCAGTGACGAATGAGGAGAGGCGATTGAACTGCAGAGCGAACAGCAAACACGCAGCCCGCGACGCGTCGAATCCGTCGTCCATCTGCCGTAAGGACGTACCTCAATATCTACGTGAGCCCTGTTTCACGTATAAATCCATTCTTTCTGCGGCTCACACGGAAATCTCGATACGCCGTTACGTCAAAGCAGCTACGAATCGAATCCGTCGTCCATCTGCCGTAAGGACGTACCTAAATGTCTACGTGAGCCCTGTTTCACATATAAATCCATTCTTTCTGCGGCTCATACTGGAATCTCGATACGCCGTTACGTCAAAGAAGCGACGAATCGAATCCGTCGTCCATCTGCCGTAAGGACGTACCTAAATGTCTACGTGAGCCCTGTTTCACATATAAATCCATTCTTTCTGCGGCTCATACGGAAATCTCGATACGCCGTACGTCGAAGTAGCGACGAATCGAGCGTGGATTCACGCGGACAAATTGCGGCGGCGTGATGCGGGGATCAGAGTAGCGGTGGTGGGTGGCTCTGTCGCTCTGTCTAGCTGCGCCAACCCCGCTCTAGTCCAAGTTCATCAACTGTCAATGGAAAGCAGAGTCATTCCTCATTCCTCTGTCCTCGGCATCCTCATGTCCATCTCCCAAGATCGACGTTGCCCCGCTAACTACTTCACGCTGATTCACAAATCGAGCGATGTTGCGGGATCTTCTTTTGACGAATGGACTGCATTTTGCGATCAGGAACTACAATGTCAGGTTCATGTAGATGAAAACACTTATCTACCCAGGAAATAAATGGTATATATCCATGGCTTAAGTGCAAAATCATGTATCTCTGATCGCAGCGTTACCAGTGTTCGAAACTCACAGGTGCCAACGCGCCCAATGCGCCAGAAAAATCCGCCATGGCGCCTAAAAAATGAAGGCTCTGCGCCGACGTGGCCCTTAAAAATTGCCCCCTAAAAATCTGAATTTTCATATCAGGTGATTATTCGAAATTTTCAGCACTGCAAGTGTAAGCCTTTTCTATTCTTCACGATTTCATCCTTTGTGCTTTTGTCTTCCCCAAGTTTAAGCTACTCACTAGTTCTGTTAGGAAAACATCTTGCATCTAACTTTTCACTAAATGCGCCGTAATATATAGGCAAAAAGTCAATTTGGCCCCTGAAAAATCCTCAATGGCGCCTAAAAATCGGGCTTGATGCGCCACTTGGCTCCTAAAACTCAGAGGTGAGTTTCGAACACTGAACGTTACAGACTTCCTGCCATACTTTATTTTTTCCGTGGATAACTATTTAACATAATTCCTTGAAAGTGTAAAATTTCCCAGATTTTTTGTATATGTCAGGAGGATATGCTACATTGATTTCAAGCTATAAAGTTGGGTTGTTTCTCCTTAAATACTTGTTAACTCGACAGTGATGAATTTCAGTGATTCGCAAAGACGTAGTAAAAGTGTCATACGTGAAGAACTCTGAAAGCACGAGCTCGACGGAGAGCGCCTTCAAAACCGGATGATACTCTCCGCTTTGCCGGGCAGTTAGTCTAGTTGCCTATCCGAACCAAACCTGAGTAAGTTACTCACGAGAAACCCGTTCCCTCCTCAGATTACTCAATTAACTTTTGAGGCTATATTTACACGTTGAACCAATCGATATCGATACAATCTCACCTGTATGATGTATCGAATACGATCCATAAAAAAGGATCGATAAACTGTATATTCGCAACGAAAACATTGGTAATCGATTCTTAACCACATCTGCAAACTAAAAAATATCGATGTTTGATCAGTAACGCCTCGCCAGCACCACTGGTTCCCGGCTTGATTTCAACCCCCGAAACGCTCTTCACCTTGCTCTCCTGCACAGTTTTTCCCACACGCCGCTGAATTTGGCGTCCGCGGATAGAAGATTCCTTCAATTAGGCGTTCTTTTTAATGGTTCCGTTTATTAGGCTGCTTCCATCCATTCGTGCAGTGGTTCTTTGTGCTTCCCTCTCTTGAGTTATTTGTGCTCGTGTGGTTTCGATCATCTCGAAAATAAGCCGCAATCATCGTGTCAGTCGGCGCTGAGTGCTACGAACCCGTTACCGTCGGGCTGCACCACTAAACCGAAATCCACGCTCTGTACTAACCGAGGAGATGAACCGCGGAACACTCCACTCAAGATTCGGGACCAGTCAGAAATCCTAAAGATGAGAGTTGCAACTCGTGAATCAACTATGCCTCCAGTTGTTTTCGTCGCATGCATGAAAAATAATGACAAAGGAAGAGTGAATTTCAAAGGTTTGTGGCGAAGGAAGCCAGTGTTCGAAACTCACAGGCGTCAAAGCGCCAAATGCGCCTAATAAATCTGCCATGGCGCCTAAAAGACGAAGGCTCTGCGCCGACGTGGCCTCTAAAAATTGCCCCCTAAAAATCTGGATTTTCACAGGAAGTGACATAAAAAAAAAAAAGAAATCTATTTGAATTGAAAAAATTCAGAATTTTCAGCACTACGAGTGACAGCTTGCTTCCTCTATCCTTCACGATTTCATTCTTAGTGCTTTTGTCTTCCCCAAGTTACAGCTACTTACTAGATCTGTTACGAAAACATCTTGCGTCGAACTTTTCACTAAATGCGCCGTAACATATAGGCAAAAAGTCAATTTCGCCCCTAAAAAATCTTCAATGGCGCCTAAAAATCGGGCTTGATGCGCCACACGACTCCTGAAACTCAAAGGCGAGTTTTGGACACTGAAAGAAACGGCGGAAAATTTGATGTAGTTTTTAGCATTGTGTCTGAAAATGAAAATTACCTGAGGAATCTGAAGAAAAATATTCTTAAGTTTACTAGAAAATTCTTGTTTTATCGAAGGAAATTCGGAAACGCCTGAAGAATCATATGACTCTTGTCCTTAGCACGGCAGTGTAGGCGTGTGAACTAGATCACGGGGCAATAAATCGGGATGTTGGAAACTCCTGTGCATCCTGCGACGGGACCCATCATTCCCTCCTCTATGAGCTGCAAACAGGGTCGCAAACGCCGGTATCAAGAGCGGCACGCTAGTTAACGGTAGGTGATTAGAAGCCGGGATTCGCGTTACGAAGACCCCCCCCCTCCCCCGGGGGACGGGGAGCGGTAATTGGACGATGCTCACGCGAGAGCGGAGTCACCGCCCGGAAAACTCGCCGCCGCTCTTGCGGTAACGATTGCGCAATCGATTATGTTCCGATTAGAGTCGATCAAGCCGTTGCTCCCCGGTTCCCCGTCACCGTTCAACGACTGCTCATCGGGCTCGACATCGATTGTCATCGTGACGCCGCCGGGGTCACCGATTCTGATGACATTTTAGTAGGTCCGCAGGCATCCTGCAGACAGTCAATTTTATTAAGACACTTGGGGGGGCTTGGAGGACAAGGTGCATAAGTACAGTTTTTGAAAAAATTGAGATAACAATGATTCCAAGTAAAACTATTAACCTAATACATATTTTGTGAAAAATTCGCTCCCGAGTTCCACTTTTTAAGCATCAAAAAGTCAGTTAGAACTTTCTCTCCGCCATAAAGATCCGTGTAATTTCGAAACTTCAAACTTGTATTTGTCGTAAAAGTAGAAACTGCACTTATGCGTCTTGTCCTCCAAGTCTCTCATTTTATTTTATTAGGAAAATGTATCAAAAGCAGATGGTAGGTGAGTAGGTATGCTTTCTATTATGTTTGCCTGAATATTGCTTGCTTTGCATTCATAAAACCTTGTTGATTTGTCCACCTATTCAAAACAGTCACAGGGGAATATCGCACCAGTCTCATGCGAACCCATTAGGATTTGGCTCAAGCTGCAATTGGAGTCCTGAGGAAGCCTGAGGGAATCATCTGGGGACCCTCATCAAGGTTCCCCCAGGTTGCTCTGGCTGCCCCACAGGTTCCTGTTGGTCTCTTCCGACAGAAGTTGGAATTCAGTGGGTCCTTATGAAATCCCCACGTGGACCTCATACAGAGACAAGAGATCCTCCACTGGCCTCTTGGCGACGGGTGGAGCCTTTTACTTTTGGGGATTCAACAATTCCTTATGGACAATCCTAAGGGAACAACAGTCATCACTCTTTTCGGCTGTTGTTCTACTTACATGTTGGATGATGAGCTTCGAGTGACGTCATGAGCCTAACAAGTTTCCCAAAATTCGGCTTGTTAGCGAAACGAAACTGCCAACACGTTGTTAAACATCAATCATGCACGTAAGTCAACAGTTTACTGTTGAAGTCCCGAAAGTAAAAGCTTCCACCATAGCCGAGATACGAGTGGAGGGTCTCTTGTTTCTGACCTCATAGGACCCGATGGGACCGTTTTGATAGGCTACAATCTGCAAAACATACCTGATCACTCCCTTAACCACCCCTCAATAATAATCAAATGTTTCTTTATTTCTGTTCCCAGTGGGATCTGACTCAACATGTGGTCATCCTGCCGTACCTGTGAACGCCAAAGTGTCACTCCCAAACGGAACGCTGTCTTCGGGGACCCTCGCTACCTACACTTGCGATGACGGTTACGAAATTTTTGGGTTAGTAAATTTCTGCTATTTTTCAAATGTGTGGCCATTGAAGCATAAACAGTTAGGAGATATCCGATCGTCGGAAGAAACATTTTGTATAGTTTTTGTGAAATCGTCAAGTTCAAATCAGTACGATTTATTTAACATGAGCACATTTATATTAAAAGAAATAACACGAAAAAACACCATGTAGCACGAATTTTACTTCCAATTTTGTATATGTTGTCACTATTAGCATTTGAATGCTAAAAACATGACAGAGTTCAACTTCAAAGGCGTACAAAAAACTTCATCGAAAAAATGACAATGAGGCCTTTCACATCAACCTCCTCTACTGCTTGTGTCCTGAAATAGCTAAAAAAATAAAAAAAAATGTTTAAAAAAATCACTGAAGCACAGCTGAATGTTCCAAAAAAAATTTAAACCAGAAAACTCCCTAAATTGCTGAATTTTTCTGGAGAAATAGTGGTTTCAAATTAGCGCATTAAAAAGTGTAATTTCGATTCAAGTCGTTTAAAATTTTAAGCTGTAATTTATAAGGCTCAAAACAATTTGAGATAGTCTCCGCTTCGTATGAGTGCGACGCTTTGTTACGACATATTATTTGTCAGATTCCAAAGAGATTAATACGCGCGATAAAATCATTAAAATCAACACCGACAGTTGTTGGGAGAGGTGTTCGAGAAGCCAAATTAATGTCTCATAATATTATGATTGAGCATTTAAATGTTGACACTAGTTGAGTGATCGAGTGAGAATTTGACTGCACTTTTAGCACGTCATGCCCATTTGTGTGCGTTCGCTGGTTCGTCAGTGTTTCTTTGTCCATTCGGTTCGCGACCATGAAATCTCAACGCTCCGGAGAAATCGATGAAATCGGATCCAGTGAACCTTAAAGTGTGAAAAAAGTCAGCGAATGCGTGAATGCACGCAACGGCCCGGAATCGCGAACACACCACTGGGGACAAATCGTTGATTGGCTGACAAAAGAGCGTAACTACACTCAGAGATGAGCCCGGGAAAGCATTGAGTTAAATGTGCGATAGGGTTCATCGTCAAGTGTGATTACACCTTGTGCCAGGTGGATGACAAAATGAAGAATGGAAATTCAAAACATAGTAAGTGCAATCAGGTGTTGCTAGAGATGTCTTTTGCGTTTATCTCTGTAAAAGAACCTAAATACCTCTGCTTTGTTGGCTTATTTTTTGAAAATATTCTCAATATTTGGTCTGATTTTCATTTTGAGACATCAATAAAAACCATCAAATGAACGTGCCAGCGGGGGAAGGGTGCATAAGACGCGTTTACTTGTGTTGAACACATTTTTTGGGGAAGCCCTGTCAACACTACTAGCAAAAGTTCACGGAACCTTGCGCGAATGTTAAGTCTCGTAAACCTATTTCTGTGTGGACAAGGCCTTCGATTCATAAGAAATGAACGAAAAAATTATGAAAGTACAAACATAAATGTGGATTAATGATTTTAACTTCCGCCGCCGCGCCGCGGAGACCGCGCCATGTTTGGCACAATGCGTGAAGTATTCCAACAGTCTTGTAGGCGCTATGAGTTTCTCGCCGACCGAGCGCTGCTGAACGCACAGTTTGACGCAACGCGTGAAGTATTCACGCAGTCTTGTAGGCGCTATGCGTTTCACGCTGATCGCACTGTGTTTGCCGCAATGCGTGAAGTATTTGTGCAGTCATGTAGGGACTAATATGTGTTACATGCCAATCGCCGCGCCGAGGGCTTCTCCTTTTCATCTCAAGTCCTCGTCATCGTTTCTCTCTAACAATAAGTCGCGCCGTTCCAGGCCAAATCGCGTGTTTGGTTTCTCTCTTAACTCGACTAATTAAAGGTGCTATCTCTTGTATCACTGAAAGACGACAAAAGTAGAAATCACTATACTCTCAGAAAATTAGAGATTTTGTCGCCTTTTCTCGTTTGTAATTTTTTTTTCTAAATTCGAATTTTCTATACCTACATTTAAAAAATTTCAAAATTTGCCGCCATGGGCCGCGGTCCACGTGGCCACCCCCTTAATCCGGCCCTGGGATTTGTGCCTTTGAGATCCTAACCTCTTTGCCGTTAGACGAATAACACCTTTGACGGCAGAGTGTATTGCCATTTAATACCTTACGCATAGCCGGTCGTTCTTCTGTTTGAAATTCCCTCTGGAACGCATTTTTTCCTAAGTTTTTCAGAGAATTTTCTTCGCGATTTAGTCTAGTGTGGCTGAAATTTCCAAGAAAAAATTTGCTCAGCTATTCTTAAAGTCAATTTTTTTATCGAAGAAAATTTGGCAACCATCAATTTTCACGTCGTTCTTTCTTAGGCTGGCAGTTGTGTCAGTCCTAATCCGTGGACGGTTCGGCTGATGACGGTCTGAGGTAGCGCTAAGACGGATGAGTCACGAGCAACACGAGTCGCGGGTCTGATGAACCGGTGACCGGTGAGGCTGATGAGTGGCGGCGCTGATGGCTGATGATCGCGTTGCGGGAGCCCGCGTCATAGATGGGGGACGGGTGGCAGGGGGGGGGCGGGAAAAACGGGAGACAATCGATTGACTAATTAGCGAGGACGCGAAGACGCGGAATCGCGGAGACAATGGCTCGGGTTTCCAGTCGGATGAACGGGTCGTTACACGGTAGTCGTAGCATCTCTATTGCCTCCCGACACGACCCGGTCGTGCCAAGTCGGCGCGCCGACGGGGACTCTTTTTCCGGGGATCTGTAAGAGTGAGGAAAAATCATGTGGACATTCAAACGGATCTACAGTGCTGGATTACTGCCGTGCTAAGGAAAAACGCCGTATGAACATTTGGATTCCACTTTGCAAAAAGGAACCACAAGAATTCCGATGTCGCTAAGATTGTGCAACTTTTGAACCTTGCAACTATAGACTGACCATCTAATTAAAATTCATCTTTACTCCCAATAAACTATAAATTCAAGACGAAAATTACCTCCGGAAATTTAACTTTTTGCATAACGTCAGTGATTTCATTACAAAGATTGTAAGTTGCACAATCTTGGCAACATTGGAATCATCTTGGTTCCTTTTTGCAAAATGCAATCCATTTGAGAGTTGTCAAATTTTCTCGGGTAAAACATGGCTTTTTGAGGAAAGTTATGCATATTTTTCGGTGAAATTTTCAGATATTTTACATGAAATCGTTAAGAAAATTGACTGAGAATTTTGAGGAAAAATATTCACATTTGTTTCAGTAAATTCGGTTTTTCTTGAAGGAAATATGACAACGTCTGGAGGCTTATACGGCGTTCTTCCTTAGCAAGACAGATTATGCTTATAGAGTCGATCGTCCCCCTAAAGCAGGGAGAAGGGAGCAGAGGGCTGATAGTTGAAATTGATATAATAAAGCGAAAACAAAGCGATAGACAAAATAGACATACGGAGCACGAGCACGGAGTAATCTTTTCGGTTGAACTGGGTGGTTTTTATAGACTGACAAAATTATGGACTTACTATTGGGTCTCTTCTGGGATGCCGTTAGACAGTCAATTGCCTACCTCCGTTTTCCATTTTGCAACCACCCACCTCGACCAACAGGATCCCCATCCGTCCCCCCATATCCCTTTTGTCTTCTTTATCTATAGCTTCATCTATTAATTTCAACGGGTAGCCTGCGGTCAAGGGATTTGCCACTCTCCCCTTTATGAGCGTGGCAACAGGTGCAGCAGGTGCTAAACATTAAGGGTCGGCAACGAACCCCTCTTATCCGCTCTCATCAATAGTCGCTGTCACTTTTTTATCCTAAGGGTCTCCATCAGACTCAGTGTCGGTAGCATACTCTATCATACTCTATAATATAAAACGATGGTGAAATTTCTGAACCACGTATCTCCGTAGACTTCCTGTCATATTTAATTTTTTAAATGAAGAACCACTCAACAGTGATTTTTCTTCTCTGTACGTAGCAAATAGTGGACATATTTCAAGGAGTGGTGTTGATTTGCTCTCCTTCAAAAAAAGGGAGCTGAGATTTTTAAACACCACAAAAGAGATACGTGGTTTGGATGTTTCACCGTCTAAAATCATGAAGGGTAAAGCGTAACGTATGACGCCTGAGACGTGAAGCACTTCGGGGGATGAACTGCGAAGCGGTCAGGGGATGATTCTTTGATGAGAGTGACGACGCATAAGAAACGCCTTCATTGTGAACAGATACTTCCTAGCGTGGCCTCTGAGGCCGAATAGTTGCATCTTTTGAAAACCCCATTAAAAGTGTGGCATGAAGTAGCAGCCCTACTTCTTGCGGGATGTGTTGAACCTCGGGGAAACGTTTTCTTCATGCTAGTGAGGGGGCCTCTAAAAGATTTTGTCCGTGCCTTAATGCCTTATCCCACAACCCTGAGTCATATGCAGACCCTCCTGTAGCCTTTTGGCAACAGGTGGATAATGCATTTTTCGCGTCTAGGTATCGATATGTTGCCAGTCTTGAACTATTCTGCCGTGCTAAGGAAGAACGCCTTGTGAAAATTCGAGGGTTGCAGAATCACCCCGGATAAAACCAGTATCTTTAAGGAAAGTTAAGAATATTTTTCCTTGAAATTTTCAGATATTTTAGACTAAATTGAAGACAAGATTGTCTGAAAATTTTGATGAAAAATATTCACAATTTCCCCAGCGAGTGTAATCTTTATTGAGGGAAATATGGCAACGTCTGAAGGCTCATACGGTGTTTTCCGTAGCAGAGCAGTCTATTGCACCTATGTCTTCTTTCGAAAGCCCAATGGCGGATTGACGCGGTTTTCCCGCGGAAATTCCTGCATAAACCGGTCCCTGGCGGCTTGGAATCCGAGACCCGTCGAAAGCGTGAAGACGCGATGCGGCGCGTAAGCGAGCGAGCACCAGATGCATCTTTTAATGAGCAGCGAATTACTGCGTGCATCGGAGTCCGGTGTCGGTGCAGCGTCGCGTCGTGTCCGCTAATGCCCGTCCAAATCGATTTCCGACCGATTTTTATTGGCAAGGCCCGATGCCCGGTGCCGACTGATGCAACGGAGATGGGCTCCGCTTGGGCAGGTATTCGCTTGGATTACCTCATTAAAGCCCTAATGTAATACCACTTTCCTTCGCCAACCGCGCAAATGCTAATTCGATCTGGACGCAGACGTGGACTTGCCCGGGTTGCAAGCTAATATTTTGCTTAATTCATTCGCCTGCTCTCAGCGTTTGCTTACAAAGTTCGCCTCCAGCGATGCCTGACTTGGAGTGAATCTACGTGATCTAGGGACGAGAACCGCCCTTACGTTGCGCTGTAACCCGGTCCGTGTTAACGAGCGGCAACAATATCGCAATAAAATAATTTATGTAGGAAATTTATTTCGCTCAAGGCGAAATTATTCCGAAATGTACATGTGAGGGGCTTGGAAGACAAGGCGCATTATTGGAGTTTTTATTATTTCGGAAAAAACGAGTTTAAAGTTCTGGATTTTACTCGGACCTACAGAGTGCTCTAAATACCTTCAAAATTTACGAGTGTTTGTCTCGCGCCCTCACGGACGTCTTCTGAAATTTTCAGCTCCGTTGCGCCAAATTGAGGCTAGCAGTTGAGCTTAAAGTGACGGTGGTAAAGTAAACGAAAAATGCACTTGTCCCATTCGCTGTTTTCTGCGCGTCAAATGACTTCGAGACAAAATAGCTTGGTATTCTGGTAGACCTTACCTCCAACTACCAAAAAACACGCACAACTCCATTTTGATCAAGGACAAGCCTTTAGAGCCTCCGAGTACAGGATTTTATTTTTATTTCCATCCTTCCTTTTCAACACGGAAAAACACGAAATGGTCCGGATTGCTGTTTCCCCTTGGCTTTTCCTTCCTGTTTTTATGTACTATGCGCTTAGTGAAGTCCAGTCGTTTTCTTGTATCTAACCTGTTGAATACAAGCATCGAGCTATAACACGCAACTGAGGCAGCTGAGCTCTAGTCTAGACTCGCATTTCCAAAACTGCTTTTATGCGCCTTGTCTTCCAAGCCCTTCATATCTACGTTTCTTGCACAATTTTTTCTGCAGGAAAGTTATGGTAAATGCACTTTCTGAAATTTAAGTATACCTAAAACTCCTAAATGGTTTAAAACTTGGCAATATTTGTTTTTCGCAGTCCTGCACCAGTTCAAGTTTATTTACAAGAATATATATGCTCTTAACTGATCGCGTGGGATGACAGTCAGCAACCAGTTATTATTGGTCACCGATCAAGCCCACATAATACGTACCGATTTTACTGCTCTCAGTGTATCGACTGACTTTGTAATTTTATCCCCTCAGTTTCAACGTCTGAAGCCAATTACTGTCAAACTTCAGCACTGGAATAAACCCTTTCCTTTCCTGGCCTAGGATATCCTGTTTCGGCACTGGCGGATATGAATGTCATTTTCTGTGTCAAGGCTTACTTTCAAGGAAGCTTCATACAATACCACATTTTATTGGATAAAAATACTCTGATGTTCATCTGTTTTAAGCATTTTATGTGGCTCACAAGGAACAATGTAAATAGACTCGATCTAGAAGAATTTGTATTATCATGCAGGAGGAATAAATGACACACACACACAGGAAAAGTGTGATTCTCGAAAAAAATATCTCCTAAAAGTCTATTCAGGGCAAATTTCAAAAAATGGAAATTGAATAATCCTTATCACGTCTACAACACCATTACCAGCCTCTTTGCTTACCTCAATCTAAAATTAAGAGTGAGAAGGCTACCCATGTAAGTCTCTCGCCGATCAATCAGGGAGCGAAAAATTTTTCCTGTAGTAAAAGGATCAAGGCGGCAATACTATCTTTGTATTTGCACTTTACTGCCGTGCTAAGAGGAAACGCCGTTTGAGCATTTGGACCTTGCCAGACTTACCCCGGAAAAAATTGCGAAGAAAATTGTCTGATAAATTGGAAGAAAAATGTTCTCCAGTTTCCCTGCTAATTCGTATTTTATCAAAAGGTATTTCCCAATGTCTGAAAGCTCATGCGCTATTCCTCCTGCTTAACACGGCAGTTTGTAACGATCAATGTTTTTTTTTTCGGTTTTTTTTTTTCATTACTTCAAGTAACGCTCAGGTGGTAATCCTGCGCTTTCAGTTAAAGCCCCACACCCCTCCCTCTCCGTTCATAGTTTACAACCAGCCCGACCCAACCGTCTAGGCTGGAATACGATTTCCGACCTGGGAACCCCCGATTACAGAGCCAGTGCTGCTATAACCACTACACCACAGGAGATCAAAATGGTGAAAGAACTTATGCCCTTCTTCGAGCAAAACAAGGGGGTTTGTGCAATGCTCGCACGAGGTTTTTATACTTACTCATAATGATCCAGGGAGGATATGATTGATTTAAGAGGACGCATCGCTAAAATTGCCTTTCAAATGCGAGGATTGCACCGATCGGCTTGGTTCTTGGAGAGTGATTTGACCGCGTCGGATAAACTCGGCGGATCGTCAGCCGGTGATCGATTCGTCATAATTAAGGTCGCGGGGGCGATGGAGGTCTGGAGACCGGGTCGGAGGCGCGGGTCGCTAAATCATGATTTCCCGGCTGCTGCTGTTGTTGCTGTTGTTGTTAGTGCAGCGGAAAATGATGCATTGAGTGCGAAACCAACTCCCAACCAAGGGTCATTCCGCCCGCCGACGCAATGCCTCTGGCCCTGGACCGTTCTCCTTTGCCTCTGGCCTTATTTTCCTCTCTGGATACTTTAGGTTAGCGGGCTGAATATTAAAATTGATCGAAAAGTGATAGACTGAGATGGAAAACTATGGCTAAAGAACAATGCCACCTATCTGCAAACTGACGATTTTGCAGGACAGGAAGGAATTTGGCCACTTTTGTAATTTTTTTGGTAGATTTGCCATTTTTTTATGTATATCAGACTAGCGGGCTGATTGTTGAAAGTGAAAGACAAAGCTATTGACAAAAAAGACATCGGGAGTATGGAAATTTCCCATCGTTTAAAATGTGTGGTTCCCAAGGACCCAGGGAGAAAATGATGGACTTACTATAGGGTCTCTCGTGGGTTGCCGTTAGTCTATTACCTACCTCCTTTGTCCATTGCAACTACCCGCTTCCACCAATAAGACCCCTCCATACCCTTTTTGTCTTCTTTGTCTATAGCTTTGTCTACAGCTTCGTCTATCAATTTCAATAATTGGCCCGCAGAGGGTGCGCACCCAGTCTCTCTGACGATAGATCGCTCTTGCATCGAGTTCGCTTGCTAACTCTACTCCCAATCTCTGATTCGGACAGTTAAACTTCAGAGACTCTTGCAAAATGGCCACAGCGCTAAAAGTTCCCAAGTCTTTCAGAGATGAAACGATCTCAATTAATGGTCAACGAAGCTTACGTGGTTCAAGCAACCAAAAATCGACCAATAAAAGGCGGAAGTTGGCACTTTGAGCTAACAGTGCTGCGACGAATATCGATGAAATTGGCTCGTTATGACCATTGGCGACACTCCCGAACCCATTGAACCGATTCCTAATATTTAATTCACCCGATAATGCTGCCGAGTCAAGGTAAAAGGCCGTATGAACTTTTTGACGTTGCCACATTTCATCTAAGGAAACGACTTTTCTGGATAACTTGTGAATATATTCCCCTCATTTGTTACGAAAATTTAGTGAGACGTCTTTGTATAAATGATACAAAATAGTATGCGTAACAATTTCGATGGTTAAAATGCGAAACCACGTATCTTCTCCGTGGTGTTTCAAAATCTCCGCTCCCATTTAATTTTTTCTTGGAGAAACAAGTCAACTTTATAGTTTAATACTTGTACAGAGCGTTTTGTTGACAAAGAAGCAAAATCAGAGAAGATTTCAAAAAATTACGTTGACTAATTTTTTTTCTTAAAAAAAGTCTGCAGTGTCGCGAACGAAGATACGTGATTTTGCACTTAGGCCATCGATTTGTAAAAATTAACTCTCTTATTCAAAATCCGTTCCCATTACTCATTTGTTTTTTCTACTTTTCCCACTGCACTGTAATGCTTAACGTATCCTTGCTCCGTTTAATTGTTAAGTTTTAAACCGAAACCAAATTCCTTGAAACAAGCAATGTACATAAATCCTTTTTAGGGCAGTTGTGGCAATTTTTAAATGCTCATTCGCGGTTCTTCCTTAGGACAGAAGAATACCTACTACTGCTAAGGTAGAACGCCGTATGAACATTCCAGAGTTGTCAAATTCCCCTCGATAAATTTGTATTTTTGACGACATTCATGCTCATTTTCCTTTGAAATTTTCAGATATTTTAGATTAAATTGCGTACAAAATTGTCTGAAATTTTTGGAAAAAAATAATCACAAACTTCCCAGTAATAAAAGTTTTTATCGAAGGAAACTTGGCAACGTCTGAAGGCTCTTACGGCGTTCTTCCTTAGCACGGCAGCGTAATTGTTGGCACGTTGACTCGCATCGCCCCCAAATCGGACATCGGAGACGATGTAGGGCAGTCACAACAGTTCTGAAAATAATTGTCTGGCTGGTCATCGCTGATCGATACTCACCAATATGTCATAATCAATCGTAATAACCGAAAATAAGGCCGAACGGAGCAATTCTGGCCCGTTTCTTACACTCCAATAAGGCCGCTAAAATTAATAGTTCCCCATTAGGTGATAATTTAATGCCACTTTTTATCAGCTAAACGTCATTTGACCGTTTCATTTTTGCGCTCTCTATTCAGGTCAGGACCCACTCATAAAAAATATAATTCGACACGGATTTTTCTCTTACACTCAATGTGCTACTTTTAGTTTATTGTAACTGTTTGCAGAAAAGGGACCTCAATGCCGAAAAGCTTCAAATACTCCATCACAAGGCCGGATTAAGGGGGTGGCCAAATGGGCCGCGGCCCATGGCGGCAAAATGTAGGGGGCGGCAAATTTTGCAATCTTTTTGAATGTAGGTATTAAAAAAGAGAGAAAAAAATCTGATTCAGAAAATATATTACAAACAAGAAAAGACGACAACATCTCTCATTTCCTCAGAGTAAAAGAGATCGATTGGTTCAATATGTAACCACAGCCTCAAAAGTCAATTTAGATATCTGAGGTAACGGGTCTTATGTGATTGAATTTTTACTCTCTGGCAATGAAAAGTGAAATTGTCAGGAATTTTCTCATTTTCAGGTTTTCCGAATTAAATCCTGAAATTTTTGTTTGAGGTTATCTTCTATTGTTTTGAACTAAACGATATATCGGAGCACTGTCGAATACGATCTATTGATGTTTCAAAACAAATGAGAAGGGGGCGGAAAAATACGGGCAGCCCATGGGCGGCAAGTAGGTTTATCCGGCCCTGCTCCATCACGAAGAAAAATCCATGGCTTTATAAACCGATCAGTGGTTCATATGGAACACCACTAATTGTCAAAAATGAGCTGATGTTTCTCGGTCTGTGGACCATACTAAGGTATATATACCATCACTAAGGTCTATTTGCTATTATTAAATGTTGCCTTTACTACTATTAGAGGTGTTCCATATGAAGCACTAATTGGTTTATTAGCCGTAGCTTTTTCTCAGTGCTGTAATCTTGAATGCGCTAAACAGTTTAGTTAAACTTTCACTGGTCGCGGGTTTAAGGTTGTTTTTTAATCGAATTAATTATTTTTGAATTCAATTTTGGGCTTCGAACGTAGCATAAATCAAAATTTCTAATAGCTTGGTCTCAAAACTATATTTTTTAAAGTGCAAATTTCAAATCGTTTTCCGGCTTTGATTCGATTTTTCAAGCGCATTTTGTGCCAAAATCTCTTTAAATTGTCAACAAAGCACCTCAAAGCTCTAAAAAATACTGGTTTTACAAACTGATAAGTTCAGTGGGTGCTTTTCGGTCCACAAAACTGCGCCCTCAGGCGAGCAATCCGATTTCTTCGATTGACAGACCCCGATTCGATGAACCATAAAAATCGGCTCCAGAAACCAACAAACTTCAGCTCATCTAGTCATGTTTCAGTATCATCCAAAGTTTTTCATCTCAGTGAACTGAGACTTTGGTCCGTTGAACTGAACCTTCAATCCACCGGACAGAACTACAATGCTAAGGAAGAACGCCGTATGAACCTTAATGCGTTGCTGAATTTCCCTCGATAGAATACGACTTTTAAGATGATTTGTGAATGCTTCTCCCTCAATTATTCTGATGATTTTATTTGCAATTTAATCTGCAGTATCCGAAAATTTAAAGGAAAAATATTCGGAAATTTCCTCAAAAATGAATGTTAATTGGCGAGGAGTATGGTAACAGCTGAATGTTCATACGGCGTTTTTCCTTAGCACGACAGAGAACCTCGGCACTGTTAAACGAGGTGATCGATCCGAACCAAAAAGCGCATCCTGAAATGATAAGTTTTCGTAAATGACCTTTTTTTTTCGAGTAATAGCTCAAATTTGAGTTCTTTGACACTAAGGTCCTTCCCCACGTGACAAAGACAGGTTCTGCATCTTTTCCCAGGCTTCAGACCCCAAAATTCTTGTTAGAGCCCGCTTGTAATTAACAATAATATAACACTCTTCCGTGAGAGAAACAGTTCACATGGATACCATACCGTTGGCATAACACGACGTTTTCCTAACGAGGGAACGTAACTCCATTCCAGGGTTGCAAAACTGACTCGAACACCTCAATTTTTTACAAGAAATGATTGTGCAATTACTGGATGCAAATACTGGGTACAAGTATTAGGTGCAGAGAGAGTACTTCTCAGTTTCGGTGTCTCACTTCGCCAAAGTTTCATCCATTATGGTCAAAGCAAATGTATGCAATTATTCTTTGAAACTTTCCCTGGATGTTTTTTATGATTTTACAACCCTCTGAACGGAAAATTTCAGGAAGTTCATCCTATAGCATCCTTTCTGAAGTACCATTGGAGATGCTGGAATATCGCTACAAAAAACCCTTTCTGTGCCCAACGCCTCTTCTGTCCAAAATGTTGCTGATTTTTTAGTTTTACCATTGGAGATGCTGGAATATCGCGACAAAAAACCCTTTCTGTGCCCAACGCCTCTTCTGTCCAAAATGTTGCTGATTTTTTAGTTTTATCAGAGGAAAAATTAGTGATTTTTAGTTAGGGAAGCACGATAGTTTCCTGGTAAGAATACTATCCGCGAATGGAAATTTTACAACGTTGACGAGTAGTTAAATACTTTCTTATAGGAAACGACGCTAAGGAAATCAGCAGCATGAACATTTGAATTTTACCAAATTTCTCCCGGAAAAAATGTGTATTTTGGAGGAAAATTGTAAAAATTTCCCCTAATTTTTTTTCACTTCAGATCGGATTGCGAACAAAATTCTCTGACATAATTTGGAGAGGAAGATTCGTAAGTTTCCCCTTCTCAGTCGTATTTCTTCGGGGGAAATTTGACAACGTGTATAGGCTCATACGGCTTTTTTCCTTAGCACGGTAGAATCGACACCAGACGTTTCAAATATTCAAACACACCTTCTCTGCCGTGTTAAGGAAGAACGCCGTATGAACACTCGAGAGTTGCCAAATTTCTCCGGAAAAAGCATGTATTTCTAAGAAAAGTTATGCATATTTCTCCGTGAAATTATCGGATATCGACGGTGAAACTACCAAACCACGTATCTCGGTTTGCGACATCGCAGACTTCCTGTCATACTTTATTTCTTAAATGAAAAACTACTAAACGTCCAGTCTTGAAAATTTCTGTGATTTTTCCTCTTCGTGCGGAGAAAATTCTGTGAAAATTTTAAGGAATGATATTGATTTGGTCTACTTCAAAAAAATAAAATGCGAGCGTAGATTTTTAAACACCGCAAACGAGATACGTGGTTTGGTAGTTTCACCGTCGATATGTTAGATCAAGCTGCGAACAAAATTATCGGAAAAATTTGGAAAAAATATTCAAAATGTTTCCAGTCGATTCGGTTTCTAGTAAAGCGAATCTGGCAACGTTTGAAGGCTCGTACGGCGTTTTCCCTTAGCATGGCAGTGCTCGCAACTACACGATATGCTTGCATTTCGTAGCTGCATCAGCGTTCAGCGCCCGCAGGAACGCATGAGAAAACCAAAATTGAATCGGTGTTTTTTCACACGCGGTTTTTTGCCCCGCTCGGGCGCGGATCGTGAATGCGCGGAAGGCTCATTCGGTTAGGTTACGTGTGTGCCCGTTTCTCAGGATTATTTTCGGTCGTCAACTCTGTGCTACTCTGTGCTGCGCGGACCCAAAAACAATAAAAAGCACTCATAATTAATTTCCCGTGTACGGAGCGTCGTAAAAAAAACCGCGGAACCCGACTTCCGAAACCTGAAAACGGTCCCTTCATCAAATGCAAAACCGCACCCGAACCGGTGCGGTGGGTAGGAGAGATGTTATCTCCAGCACTGGATCTACTCGTAATAGTTGTAGAGTGGTTACCCATTCGGGCACGGTTGCTCTGAGCGATGGTCGGATTGGACTGCACTAAGCAGCATTCACGGAGAAATAAACCTTGGGTAACCGAGTAATTCAGCGGGCTGATTTTTAAATTGATAGACAAAGCGATAGACAAAGGGAAAATGGAGCGACTCTTGCAGTTTTCATAGACTAAAGCGGAAAATGATGGACTAAGGAGCCAAACTGGCAGTTTCCATTTAGGCGCATTCATTCAGATAATTTTTTGTTTGCCAATTTTTCGTACTGAAAAGTGATTTTCAATGTCTTGTTTCAGATCGTCAACGATAACATGCGGTACCTCAGGAACATGGCAAGGAGAAATGCCATTTTGTGGTGAGTCTCACGCTTTTCTTACTTTTTTCCTCCTTTCTCCCGCAAGCAAGCATGTAGTCATTATGTGGACTCTCATCTTCGATGAATGAGCTCATGTCTTCAGTCGATCAATAATATTCAAAGAACTTGAAGAGGGAAAAAGGCGATGAAATCTTTGAGAGTGAAAACGCAATGAGAACCCACGCTCAGGGCCTAAGGCCCTGTTGACAAATTGAAAAATCTGAGGTGCACACCCTTCAATTATTTTCAGATTTGATCGAGGCAGATAGGACTTTTTAGAAGTCAACGCTCATCCTTGCCCTGTGATGATTGTCCCTTTTTTCACATGTTGAAAAAACTAAAAACTGTGGGGGGCTTGGAGGACAAGGCGCCCAAGTGCAGTTTTTTCTATTTCGAGAATTATGGGGTTTAAGTTTCGAAATTACATGGATCCTTATTGCGGAAAGAAAGTTCAAACTGACTTTTTGTCACTTGAAAATTGGAATTTGCGAGCGATTTTTTCACAGAAGATGCATTAAGACTAGTTTTCTTTGGCATCATTAATATCTCATTTTTTCAAAAACTGCACTTGTGCGCAATGTCCTTCAAGCTCCTCAATTGTACATTTTTATAAATTAGACCCTCCGGCTTTTAGATTCCTTAAAACGTTCCTCATCAATCATCACCAGACAAAAGGATGGTCCCCTAAAATAACGTTCATGATAGCAGAGAAAAGAGAGAAAACAGAGTATTTTTACAGAGAAATTGTTGGCTGAACCTGAAATTTCACTAAATTTAATCGGCAGCACACAGAGAATTCGGTGAAATTTTGGGGAAAGTTCGTTGAACAATTTCTCTGTAAAAAAATGAAGAAGAAATGGCGGCGGAAATTTGTTAACGTCGCATGGTGCTTGTAATACTTCGGCCGGGGGGTGACGATATGGGACGGTGGACAATGTGAAGTCCCTGAATTAAATAATCTAAGGCTCTGAATAGGTATTATTTGATAGCCATCAAGTATTCGATACCGTTTTTAGGATTTTAGAACAGTAACATTTGCTACAGTCAACACTGCAAAAATACTGCTCACGGAAGCAGCAGCAACTGTATTTCATCTGTAGCCACGTACTTACCTAGGATATTCGATTTAAGTCCCTGCCCGTAGCCGCCGATGCATCCGTTTGACCTGGACTTTGGTCCTCTCACGAGATCCTCAGGTTTCACGATACGAGGTTAATCCGTGTTTCCGTTATGATGGCGGGACGCGACGGTACGACACGTTTTCCACGGCTTACGTCAACACTTAACGTCCAGCGTCTTGTTCCTGCTCAGCATTCAGCAGACACCATTGATCCGACGATTAGCTCTCACCGTTGGAATCCATCGAGCATTCTGGCAGGAGCCTCTTAGAGATTCTAAACCAGAAGGAGGTACAGACCCAGAAAACGTATGGTGCATTTCGTTGGATCATTCCCTCGTCTATAACTTGGGGGTGGAGGACGGACTGAACCGTCCCCCCTTAAAAAAAAACCTCTTTGAGCATGAATTTACAACATTTTCTCCAAGTAAAACATCAATTTTGAAGGAGAAAAGTGAACATTTCTCCTTGTTTCAGTCAGAGGAGTGCATTGAATTTCAAATAGGACTCTGAAAAATCGAAAAAAAATCGTATTTTCTGGGTAGAGATTGTACAACGTCCAAATGTTCTTACGGCGTTTTTCCTCGCTTGATATTGACGCCCTGCCAAGCGTGGCACGGTGGCTTCAATGACACAATTTCCGTCCTGCCGTGATAGCGAAGAGAGCAGTATGTGCAAGCTGAGATGAACTTCAAGCAGTGGCGTGGCGTGAATGATCGATTATCGATATTTCATCCCCATTTGAAGGTATGGTGAAGAATCGATTACAAAGGTGTTCGTTGCGAACACCCTGAATATCGATCTTTTTCCATAGGTTTAAATGGCAGATCAATCGATATATCGCAATGCACGCCACGCCACTGACCTCAAGACACATAAAAACATGTGCTAATCATGGCTCATACAGAAATGCACTTACTGCTCTCTTTCTATCAGGGCAGTGTCGTGGGTGCGTGAAGCTCGCGGTTAGGAAAGGCCGATGGAGGATGATCTGTGGTCAGCAACCGGTCAACTGATCGACTTTTATTTGACCGTTAGGCGCGGAGCTTGAACAGTGTTACGGTTTTATGGAGCCCGCGTATGCGTATCCAAGGTCGCCCGCTTTTACTGTGTGGCTGTGGATATACTGCACCGTGCCCGCCCTCTCCCTGTCATGGGTCGGTCCTCTTTCTTTCTACGTCAGGCCGCGGTTTTGCAGATCAATCTTTTCTACCGTGATAGCGAAGAGAGCGGTAAGTGCAAAAATGAATTTTGAGAAACGGCTAAGAAGCATCTGACCGGAAAATTGTATTGGAAGAAGCCTCCGTTCTTTGTCAAACTGCCACTTATCATCCGAAAGACTCTTAGAAATCGTTTTGATGATTAGTTATCGACCGATTTTATTTCAATTACATGAAAAGGGTATTTTTTATTGTCATGTTGGGCCAATGTTAGACAAGACAGTCGTAAGTGCTGCCATCCCAATGCTTTCATAGTTGCGTTTTGAACACACAACAAACACTTTTTAGGGTTAGAAATTGGCAGAAGAGGGCGGTTTTTTACTTGAAAGCACTGTTTTCATTGACTCTCTGGAAGAATAATGTCACTTACTACTGTCTTGCCTAAAAGTACATATTTTTTTGCGCACTTACGGCTTTCTCATATGTCTCGTCTTTATACATAATTAAGATGAATATTTTAGCTATTCCAGTGATTTCATCTAAAAGAGACAAGACGAATTTTAAAGGAAACTCGATTTCGAACTTTTGACACTTACTGCTCTCTTAGCTATCACGTCAGTTTTGTTGCCCTACGAACTTTGGTCCTAAGCTCTGACCACCTCTGATAGGTCAGCTTTCGTCAGTCGGGATTGGAGGGTGAATATCAAGATTAAAAGAATTGAGGTGGATCCTTAATATTTGCACAATGCATTTCGGGTACGATTGATTTTACTTTTAGGTGGATTATTTTGAGAGGACCGAAATTTCACTTTACAAATCGAAGGAATGTTTGTGCCAAATATCATATTCCAAACATTAAAACAAAGTCAAAAGTACTGTTTGCGGTTAGCAATCGATTTCGATATGTCGCAGGCACCGGCAGCATGCGTGTTCGTCAAATTCAAATCATTCGCATCGATTCAGTAATGATTTGTTAAGATCACGATCCCGGTTTACAGCGCCTTCAGTTTTTGTGACACTCTCCGCTTTGCCAAGCAGTTAGTTTAGTTGCCTATCTGAACCAAACCGGAATAATAGCACTAGTTTTACTGCGCGTGCAATCGAGTGTGCTAATTGATATCATACATTCTGAAGTGAAAAAATTCTGTTTCGATTCAAAGCATAATAATTAAGTAGTACTTTATACCGTATATTTATCCCTTAATTTTGACATTTTTCTATTCAACCTAAATGGCTTTCAATTTGCTGGCGATTGCTAATTGCTTGCAATGGATACATTAAAAGCAAAATGGAAAGAGTACTTTTTGCTTTTTCTTAAGATTTTGGAAAATTATTTTTTGCACGAAGATTCCTTCGTGATTGATCTAGAGACTGTCAGCCCGATTTTTTTTTTATTTTCTTATTTACTTCAAGTCTTCTGCTATGCAGCATCCGCTTAAGACAGCTGAAAAGGTCAGGAAAAAATCCCTCAGTGACCATTTTAAACATTTCCAGCAACATATGCAACCTTTCTCGAGTATAAATTGTCGAGCCAAAGCGTGCAACGTTGCAATGCAATTAAGCCCCTCAGATTTTGTCCTCTGTAAATCTGACAGTATGACGGAAAATTGGATTAAAGCGAAACTGAATCCTCGCAGCTTCTCCGACAATGCTTGAAATTTAAAAATAGAATAATGACAGAAAAAAACCTTGCACGATCGGATTTTACGACGCGACGCTGCATTCGCGGGATGCAAGAAGATCGTTAGGCATCTAATTGAATCGGGTGCCTCGACAAAGAAGGTCCTAATCTGGTCCGGTTTTCAATTCTCTTGATTTTTCTTTTTTTTCTTCTTTTCCTCTTTTTCGCCGTCTTCCTCTCATTCGTCCATTTCGTGGGATTCGCATTTCATTTGACAAGTCGAGAGGAAATGACTTGCCTCTCCATTGGTCCGTTTCAAGGTTAACTTCTCGCTCCGACGGGTGCATAATTTACGCAACCGATCGCAACCGGGGTGGATCTTTCACCCTGTTGCCATTTTCCTGAAAACCATTCAATTTTTTAACAGACCGAGGGAAAACAAACTTTACACCAGTTCGTTCAAGTATTACGTCAGGGACTTCTTACGCCGAATTTTTGAGCCCCTCTCGCCCACCCCTCCCCCTTCTTGAATTCCGTAAGACTGACCTAACCTCCCTTCGTTCTCACCCATTTTTCAATGAGTGAAGGAGGAAGCCTAATAAATAGGTAAACAAATTATTTCAATCGGAAAATTTTATTTTTTTCTTAAATTAGTAAGTTTATGTAAGACCGGGTTTGACCCTTCCCCTCCCCCCACGAGACCTCCATCTCTCTTTCTGTAGCTTACGTATTTCCTAAACAGCTCTTAACGTAAAGGAGGCTATTGTTTTGAGGAGCGCAGTTTTTCCATTGGCAAGTCGAAAAATCGGAAAGTTTTTAAAAATACCATTTTGTTGAAACCCAGAGAGAAGTTGTGAGCTATTTATCTCACTTTTATGCCAGTGGAATTTCGTTGAAAATTTGCAGTGCGATTCAACTGTTTTGATTCTTGAACATCCCGAATTAAAACCTCATTTCAAAATTTCGTTTCTTGAAATGTGAGCTTCAAATCGTCAAAACTTGACAAAAATCAAAAAGCGCGGATAAATTGTAGAGTTTAAAAATAACACAAAGACTGTACAATTGTAAATATTTTTAGTCGATAAAAGCTAATTACTAATTAATGCTATAACAATTTATCATATTTCTGTATAAAGAAGTCGATATGTAATAAAATAAAAAAAAATAAATAAATAACACAAGAGAAAAGTACAAATGTATCTATGTTGTTTAAACGTCTGGATGATTTTGCCCTAATAAGACAACACTGTATTTTTTAAAAGGGACTGGACTCGTCACTGAACATCACTTTTCGTGCAAGGCATTGCTGAATCCACCTGTAATTCAATTCCAACAGGAACTCCAGTCCAGTACCGCTAGTGACTAAAATGAGCCGCACTGAAGGTCCCCTAAATAAATATTTAGGGCCCTCGAGGTCAAAAAGGGGATCAGTTTAACGATCGCCTAATCTCTTGATCTCCTGCGCTTTTAAGCGAAAAGTGTACGTTCTCGAGATAGAAATGGACTATTTATGCTAAAAGGAACTATGTGCATGTGGTTTGCGTGCAACACTGCAACCTAGTTCATTTTAGCATGAATACGTCCAAATATCATAGATTGACGTCTTTTTTAATGAGGCGGAATGAAGAGAATGTTCCATTCTCCTCGTGGTCGATGGAAAAAATTGTACCCTCTTCAAAGTAATAAATATCGACGGTGAAACTACCAAACCAAGCGTATCTCGTTTGCGGTGTTTAAAAATCTACACTCGCATTTTATTTTTTTGAAGTAGACCAAATCAATATCATTCCTTGAAATTTTCACAGAATTTTCTCCGCACGAAGAGGAAAAATCACAGAAATTTTCAAGACTGGACGTTAAGTAGTTTTTCATTTAAAAAATAAAGTATGACAGGAAGTCTGCGACGTCGCAAACCGAGATACGTGGTTTGGTAGTTTCACCGTCGATATGCGGTTTTTCTACCTGCTGATCCTTCCAATCCGCAATAAAGTTAGTATTCAAATTAAGTAAGAAAACCATGATGTTAGAAAATATAGTCGTGCAATTTCTGGTCCGTATGCCTCGGTCGGTGATAACTATCGAAAGGAGGCAATACTGTTTCTCCTTCGTTAAATCCATAACAAATGGACGTACATTTACTAAAAAGAACTATGTTCATTGAGCTTCCGTACAACATCGTTCCTTTTAGCATAAATATCCATCCACATATTGCCGCTCCACTGAAATATGGGCATATCTCAGTTTTCACGAAAGCGCTGTTTTCCATATTAAGCCAAGTCTTCTGGGGCTCATGAAGAAATTGCGATACACTTTTACGTTAGAGAAGCCACGATATGATCAATTATACAGGTGAAAAAGTCAATTCTAGATGAGGGAGTCCTGCTCACCTACAATCCGCATTTATTCCGGATTTAAAAGAAGGGAAAATTATGTTGTCCAGGGCCGGATTCACCTACTTGCGGCCCATGGGCCGCCTATATTTTGCCGCCCCCTTCTCGTTCGTTTTGAAACTTGATAAAAACCATCAAATGAACGTGCCAGCGGGGGAGGGGTGCATAAGACGCATTTACTCGTGTTGAACACATTTTTTGGGAAAACCCTGTCAACACTACTAGCAAAAGTTCACGAAACTTTGCGCGAAAGTTAAGTTTCGAAAACGTATCTCTGTGTGGACAAGGCCTTCCATTCATAAGAAATGAACGAAAAAATTATGGAAGAACAAACATAAATGTGGTTCAATGATTTTAACTTCCGCCGCCGCGCCGCGCCGACCGCACCGTGTTGGACGCAATGCGTGAAGTATTCACGCAGTCTTGTAGGCGCTATGCGTTTCACGCTGACCGCACTGTGTTTGGCGCAATGCGTGAAGCATTTATGCATTCTTGTAGGCGCTATCCGTTTCACGCTGACCGCAATGACCGCACAGTGTTTGATGCAAAGCGTGAAGTATTCGTGCAGTCTTGTAGGCGTTAATATGTGTTACAGTTACATGCCAATCGCCGCCCCGGCGAAGGCTTCTCTTTTTCATCTCAAGTCCTCGTCATCATTGCTCTGTGCGCCGCGCCGTTTCAGGCTAAATTGCGTGTTTGGTTTCTCTCTTAATTCGACTACTTAAAGGTGCTGTCTCTTGTATCGCTGAAAGATGACAAAATTAAAAATTACTGTACTCTCAGGAAATGAGAGATTTTGTCGCCTTTTCTCGTTTGTAATTTTGTTTTTATAAATCCGATTTTTTTTGTACCTACACTTTAAAAAATTGCAAATTTTTGCCGTCCCTTAGATTTGCCGCCATGGGCCGCGGCCCATGTGGCCACCCCCTTAATCCGGCCCTGGTGTTGTCCACTTACAAAAATCCCCGCTGCAGATCCTTTTCCCCGATGGATATTCATAAGTATACTGGAATCCCTACATTACACTGTGCGTTAATTTTTTATTCCGTCTGGAATTGGCAAGAGTGACATTTACCATTTGGACGTATCTATGTTAAAAGGAACTATGTTGCACACAAACCCTATCCACATAGTTCCTTTTAGCATACGTCCATTTTAAGACGTCACCTTCGCCCCAACAAGTGTCGGTCGTCGCCTTGTTGCAGCCGATGAACGTCAGATCAGTATCAGAGCCGAGCTGCTAAATCGTAGCTTGGCTCACAAAAGGGCGTAACCACACTTTGACATGAGCCCGGGAATGTATTAGGTTTTATGGACGACAGGGTTCATAGCGAATCGTGGTTACGCCTTTATGTCAGGAAGGTCCGCAGCTGACGCTACGCGACGGTTCCGTCATCGTCATCTCATGTATCGACCAACACAATGTTGCCAAACCGCACTCATGGATTAGTGGCGCCAGTTATGTGTCATCTTCTAATATCATTATTCGTAAAAAATGAAAGAGCTTTGAGCAGCTAAATTCAAACCATTTGACAACAACGGTATCGATTATTAATCAAAAACTTGTTCGCCTTGAATCAAACCACGCGAAATTCGATATTTTATCTCCCCTTTCACCTCTTTTCTGCCTCTTCATTCGCAGTTGAGGAACTTAGAATGTCGTGGAATTGAACAAAAAATAGTGTCATCCATGTCCGCGTTCTTAAAGTCATCCGCATCACCGCACCCTTTAACTGTCAATACCTATTCAGAATCTCAAAAAGAACTGCATTGCTTGCCTATTTTACATGAATTCTTGTGGACTTACTTGAGATTACATCAGAAAAAAAGCAAGTTATTTTTTGAATTTGCTGATTTTGCAAAAAAGAATATCTCATTGTCTATACTGACGTGCTAAGGAAGAACGTCGTATGAACATTCGAGAGTTGCCAAATTTCCTCCGATAAAATATCAATTTATGAGGAGAGTCATGAATATTTTTTATTCAAATTTTAAGGTATTGTAGACTGAACTGGGAATAAAATTCTGTGAAAAAGTTACAGAAGGACATCCACAAGTATTCCCGGAAATTCGCATTTTATTGAAGGAAAAGTGGCAACGCCTGATGGCTCATACGGCGTTTTTCCTTAGCACGGCAGTATACACCTATACAGAGAAATAAAACGTGGTATAAATGTGACAGCATTGATTCTCGTTCATCTTTGCCGACGAATGATCCTTCATGTTCTTTTCCATCCAGCTAGTGATGCATCGACCAAATGTCAGTCAGATGTGAATATCACTTCTCGCTGAAAGTGAATTCGATGCGACTTTTAACAATCCAATCAAGCGTCTGACTGTCTGACTCGGCACTTCTCAAAGGAGAAAAGTGTGGCGATCTTCGGCAGAATATCAAAGAAAATTCATCGTAGAGACTTACAATTAACGTGCAATTAAATGAAAGTAAAAAGAATTCTCTGTTGTGCGGAGAATTTACGATCCACGAGATAGTGTCTCCGTCTCCCTCTTTTCGTTCTAATTGAATACCGAGCCGCTATGCGGTCACTGATTTAAGTTTAATGGTGATTTTTTTCTTCTTTTCATTCTTTATTTCTTTGATGGTATGATGCATTCGGTGCAGGATAAATGAATTTCAAATTTTAACCATTACAATGAATTATTTTGCAAAATCGAAATGTCGGTCGCTAGATCAATCATCGAGGAATGTTCGTATTGAGTATTCGTGAAAATAACCTTTCGAATTCTTAAAATAAAGTCTGCATTGTTTTTAATTAATCATTGATGCTGATTCTTCACAAATCGATTGAGAATCTAAAGCAATACCGTAAGACTAATTTTAAAGCTTTCAAGGTTGCTTTTTATTTTTTTTTTCATCGTCTATTTTAAAAATATTCCGTAACGAGTGATCTAGGGACCGATTTTTCAAAATAATATTCATAATGCCTAAAATCCTGGTTCCTCCTATATCAAAAAATCGATGCTTGAAGTAAAAAAATGACACGCGTATTCCAAATTGCGGTATTAAAATGCGGCAGCATTAAAATCAAATACATAAACACATAAATAAATCAATAGTTGGATGAATAAATGAAGCACCCTGGAGATTTTAAAACGTTGAAATGGAGAATACGCATTCCAGCGTCAATAACTTGACGAATGCGATACGTAGCGTTGGTGTTGGCGCCTGGATGCAACTAATCGTGCTCAGTGATCGTCCGAGTTGCATACTCAAAAAAATGAAGGCGTTTTGGTTTCCTTCTGATGCACACGGCTCACAGTGGATCGAGTCAACTAGAGTGGTCGGACAAGAAATGTTTAACTAAAACTGCGAATTTTGATATTTAATTCGTCACATTTTAAATTGTAAGGGGTGGTTCTGAAAGAAAATTTCACGAGGAAACCAATGGAACCACTTTTAAAACCTCAAAGTTTTGTATGGACGGAGTTAAAAGCTGTTAAAGTTTCCAAATTTTGTCCGATCTCTCCTATTGACTAGATCTGCTGTGCGACAGCCTGTGCGGAGAGCTATCGATACATCGACGATACGCGGCAATAAAAGCTGAAGATCCACCGACCTTGAACATCCCATTTTCCGGAATTATTATTTTCCAAATTTTCGTTTTTTTACTTTTTTCATATCTCTTTATTTTTTTATTTTTTCTAATTTTTATTTTTTCCATTTTTTATTTATTTATTTTTTTTTTATTTCTTATTTTTTTCTAATTTTTTTTATTTTATTTTTGTGAATCTTTTACTTTTGCGTAGCGTCAAAACGTTTGACTCATCTTTTGATTTTTTTTTTTTCGCAGGGACGAATATCGCTCTGCGGCGACCGGCGAACCAATCGACGACTGTGCGAGGCGGAGCCGCCGGCAACGCCAACGACGGCGAGAAGACGACCGTCCACGATGGAAAGAGATGCACCGAGACGATGAAAGAAACCTCCCCGTGGTGGAAGGTCGATCTACTCCGCCCTTATCCCATCAAAGTTGTCCGAGTCACTACCAGAGGGTGCTGCGGTAAGTAGCGACCTTATCATGAGCAAATTTTAGAAATTTAGAATTTTTAGAGCAAATTTTTTTATCAAGGAGGTGATAGTACCCCTCTGTCCATCTTTGCTTTGTTTTTCAGTTTGCACTGATTCCTACCTCGGTCAGTTGCATGCTCGTTTTCTTATTTTAATTTTTACATATTTTACCTTCTGTTCCAGTTGAGAATGGGCATGTAATTGGCCCGAAACGTCCTGGTTGTTCATGTATCCTCTAGCCTTGTATACCCATTTGTTTTTTGTATTTTAATGTGTTTTTATTGCAAATTTTAGACTATACTTCATAAAAAAAGTTTCGTAGGTTTAAAGACGAAGGTTTTCACTCCTATAATTTTTTTTGAAAGACAAAGATGTCGTTCCATCTGTCATTGAAACTAGGCCCAGAATGAAATCTCTTCATCTTTTCAGGTATTGAAGGGCATGGTCTTAGACACCCAAAAATGGTTGAATTTATTCCAAATTCCTCTCCTGGGAGGGGGGCGGGGGGGTCATACAAAAAACAGTTTATTGCTTATAACTTTTGAGCGGTTTAAGATGTTTATTTGAACTTTTCCTTGGAAGAGTTTTTTTCATATACAATTTTTAATAGTTTGGTAAATTTTTGACAAATTCATGACTTGTCGAAAAGTTTCCATAAGTCCAAAAATCTTAAACTTATTTTTGCAAATCATCCTACGGTTTCAACACCGATCACACTTTTTCAAACATGGATTTAAATTACATTTGTTACATATTTTCTCTCTACCCGGTGGAAAAAGAAGTATTGCGATCCCCAAAAGAGGAGAAGAGGCAGAGGAAATTAAAATCATACTCATGAAGATGTCATTGCCATCTTTCGGAGTGCTCTCCCTTCCGTAGATGCACATGTTTTGCCATGGACGAATCAAAATTCATTCCAATTTCTACGTATATTTTTCTTTCATCAAGTGTATGAACGTGGGTTGAACATGGGTTTCTCTATTTTTGCAGGACACCAACCACTTCAAGACTTAGAAATTCGCGTCGGGAACAGCACTGATCTCCAAAGAAACCCATTGTGTGCTTGGTTCCCGGGAACAATCGGTAAGCGATACCTGTAAATCTAATTTTAAACCTTGCAGTGTATGTATATCATCCCAAGGATCACATCAAGCCTTACTGTTCCCTTTTAAGAGCACATTGGAGAAGATTGGCCATAGATTCATAGGACTCGGCTCTTAATTTTTCTGACAATTAGTCTGATTGTTTTCTTCTATCCCCCAGAATTTCAAAATACACTGATCCGCTTCTTAGATATTTTTAGTAAGAAAATAGATTAAATATCCATTGTGGAACTACCAAATCACGTAACTCTGTTGGTGAAGATGCAGATTTCTTGCAAATCTTTCCTGTTTTTACAGATTTCTAATAGATTGTTATCTTTCTATTATCAAATTTTATGTTATTTATGATTACCTTATCAATAATCTTCACCGATGATTTCATGCAAAAACCTACGGTAGTCTCCCTTTAAAAAAATAGAAAATGATAAAAATGAAGTCCTGGTGCATTCGCGATATGCGTTTTAATAGTTTTACATCTGATGTAGTGTTGTAACTTTATCAAGTTCATCGAGATAACATTACCGATAATTAAATTAAAAAATGTTGATCATGGTAAAAGTTACTGGAGTGAAATATTCAAACTATAGAATATGCGGAAATAAAGCATAAAGAATTCGAGCGCCAAATTCGAATTAAAATGCTCCCTAGAATTTAACTTTCCACAAAATGAAGTAAAACTCTGGAACATGAGATTGTAAAATTTAGTCCTTAACTTCATCGTTGATGAGTTATCAGAGACCTCGTAATATGTAAAAATTGGAACGCGTTTTCCCTAGATTAAAAAAAATGCCCGGAGTAATATTGACCCTGATCATTAAGATAAATTTTCCTCTGGAAACATTTTTAAGTTAATGTATTTCAAATTGCAGAGGAGGGCATAACGAAGACTTTCACGTGCGCAAGGACCCTGGTCGGACAGCACGTGTTCTTGCAACTAGTCGGGGTCGAAGGTTCTTTGACGCTTTGCGAAGTCGAAGTGTTCTCAACGGACGGTAAGTGAATCCTTCCTTCTCACTTTCACACTCTCCTTCAATTATCTGTCGAATTGCTGTTTGCCGCTTATTTTTACACTTTACTTCCCGTTTTTTTTCGCATCGTCCGTCACTCGCTTTTGAAGAAGACACCTCGTGTTGTGGAGAGAAAAAGTTGATCCTTCGTGCGGGCATCATCAATGCCGAAGAAAAATAAGAGATCATAGCATCATCTTGAACAACTGCGACTTCCTGAATGTTTAATGTTTATCACAATCGAGACGTTGGGTGCAAAAAGGGCATTTCTTAGTTACGGTGCTTCAGAATCGCCAGTGCTAATTTTTATTTTAGAGAGGAAACCACTGAGTCAATTTTCTAAAATTTTACATTTTCAGCACAGTAAAAGTAACAACAAATTACATAAAGTTGCTTCAATTATAATCAGAAACGTTAAAACGTTGAAACGTTAGCTGAGATTTTGAGACACTGTAACCAAGAAAAGCCCTTTTTACACCCAGCGCTTGAATCGTGTAAAACTGTCCTCGGGAAGAGGGACGATATTGCCAAAAAACGGAAAAAGTAAACTTCATAAAACAAAATTGTCACGAAAATTTTGAAAAAATTCACGGCTTAGTGAACTTTCAAGGAATATTCAACGGGAGGTTTCAATCTTTCATTAGTTTTTAACTTTTCACACCACATTGCCTCGAAGATCGGATACCGGTCTTGACTGCGTAGTGGCCAGTGGGAGAGCCCTAGTTGTAGTTCCTGATGGAAAGGGGAAAAAACATCACTAGGTGGTACCTCCTCAGTCGAAGGCAGTACCACACGTGTAAGAATCCAAGTTGGAACTTTCTCGTTCCTGGGGTTCCGGGTTAAAGCATTCTCACCCGGGAAATTTTGAGAGAAACACACTCCCATACACCCTCTCATATGCACTGCGAATACTCACAATATGAAGAATCATCGGCAGTGTTCTCAGAAATGTCCTTAGGAACTTTTGAATCCTTCTCCACGAGTGCTGACAGTAGCGCCTTCGGATGCAACTATTCGAACTCGGCGGATGTCCGTGTCGCATACACACATAATTGAAGGTGCCTTTGCTAACTTGATTGTAACGCAGCGTATAGATGCAAGTCTTCGTGCTCAACCTGGGCGTGTTGCATACACAAAAAGTGAAGGCGCTTTTGGTTGCTTGGGAGCAATGTAGGTACCGGGGTGAGATACATTTTGGAGTTTATTCCAAGGTTTTTAACAGTGCAGATTCGAGGCCTAGACTCAGATTCGTAGCCTACTCACAATTGGACGTATTTCTTTCAAACGAACCTAAGCGCCATAAGGTGAGGAAGGTAGAGGGGGGCTTGGATTGGCGGCGGAACCGGGCGTTGGGATCATTCCGTCCTATGCTCTCAATGCTTTTCCATGGCGCTTAGCTCCGTTTGACAGAACGCGCTATCCGGCATTCTAAATTCCTCAAAAGGAACTCAAATTGGCGCTTAGTTCCATTTGACAGAAGTACGTCCAATTCTCAAAGGACATTTTGAAGTAAGTAAGTTTCAGAATACTTGTAAAAAAGAAATCCGCAATTTCGTATCAGTCATCCTCGTCGATGATGAGAAGGAAGTACTACAACGACGCTCAACTGGACGCATCTCTATGCCAAACGGAACTATGTGCATTATGACATGCCCTGTCATGCATATGTTCTTATGGAACTTGGGGCTCATGTCTTAATGCACATAGTTCCGTTTGGCAGAGATACATTCAACTGACCCGTTTCTCTCTCGCTCGTCTTTTCAAACATGTGTTGCCATTTCTTTCAAAAGCATAGCGGCATGCGGAATGGGGAAGAGGTGAAATTACATAAAGCAGCACTCCATCGTTGAGTCTCCTTCTTGTCGAGTGGCTTCTGCGCGATGATCCAACACTCCACCGCGTGATGCAATCCTGGATCGGGCTAATTTAAATTTGTCTAATCATCACTCGGGTCATTGGAACCGCTCTTTTTTCGCACCGAGTCTGATTGATCCTGAGTGTTGGGTTGGGATCCAGCAGTTGAGACTGATTTCTCCATCAGACTGAATTGGCTACCCTTCCCCCCCCCCCAAAAAAAAAATAAATTGAGTTCTCTGATTTTTGTGGTTTTGAAGAGAGAGGGCCACATTTTGCATATTTTCGAAATGCACTGTAGAATTATTGATTCCTGGAATCTCCAGGATCCGTCTTGAAAATACTGAGGGTCTAAGTTCCACGGAAAATAGTGGATTGCTGATTAAACCATTCAATTGTGAAAAAAGGTGACTGCAATGTTTCAAATGTACATTTTACGATAGTGGAAAGCTAATTTAACCACTAGGATGGTTAAATTACCATTTTTGTATTGTGAAGTCTACATTGAGACATTGCAGTCACTTTTTTTAGCTACAAAATTGTTAAATCAGCAATTTGATTTTTCCACGCGGGCTGACATCTCCATGTGAGCCTCCGAATCCATCTATTTAAAGTGGACACGTCTGTTGTGATCTCAGCCACAATCGCCACCTCTCCTCGATCCGATCGCCCCGACTGAGCGATTACACGCTGAGAGCAGAGCGTATTCTAATTAGTCATACCGTAAGCATCAACGGTTTTGAAACGGATTAGCATGTTTTCCGCCGTGCATTTACGTCTGAGGGCCCGAGGTGCATTGCGCAATTGGGTGCCTTACCAAAGAACCGCCAGTTTTCCTCCCTATTTTCTCGCTGCCGCTAATAGCACTTAAAAAAGAGCGATTTAATGGTGATAATAGTACCTTTAAAAAGGACAGGTCAGGATATGCTCAACTCTTTTATGTGACTACAAAGAATTATTGCCACTTTCTGGCTCATTCCCTGTGTGAAGAAATCTACTTCCCGATTACCGTGTTTTGCATTAAAGAGCAATTTTATTGTGAGACTATCAAATTAGTATCCTGATCTGCGACGGTAAAAATCTGCTGGCATGCCTTGGTAGCAAAACCGATTTAGGGTATAGAAAACATACTTTCGGTTTTGATGCTGAACACTTTTTGATTCTCCCAAATTATTGGGTCAAAGTCTCAAGCCATGTTAATTATATTATAAGCGTTTGAAGTGCATGCTTCCTTAGACTGGCAACAGCATAGCACCGCCAAACTTTGGGACCGATTTTCTCGAACTCACCATTATTAGTTCCAGAACTTTGAACTGCTTTGAAACATCAAATTTGGAGCACCCTGAGCCGAATGGACGTGTTTATTGTGAAACGCCTTCATCGTGAAAAGATACTTCCTAGCGTTGCCTCTTGGTCCAATAGTTGTTTCATTAGAAAACCCATTAAACAGTGCATACTTCACATAGGTCACTCCTTGATGAAAGTAACGCACGAGAAACGCCTTCATTATGAAAAGATACTTCCTAGTGTAGCCTCAGAGGCCGAATAGTTGCAACACTCGAAAACCCAATCAGCCGTTTAGCAGCACTTAGATTAGCTAAAAATATGGTTACTTCACTTAATGGCCCAGTTGACTAAGTAAGAAGCACTCTCATAAATGTTTCTTAATAAAAATGTCAAGCACAGCACGACTCGTTTGGTGGAAATTTTTGAAATTAACACGTAACAAAGCTATTAAACGTTTTTCGATGCGTAAATTCAAACCTCCTGGAAATGGAAAAAACCATGGAAAAAACGGAAGTCTACCAGAGACAAATCGCCCACTAAAAGATACCGAATGGTCTCCGCGATATGGAAAGATGACACCCTCTATTTCGCCGATTTCGGTGCTTCGACTCAGCTGTTGCACACTGTTCACACTTTGAAAAACACAAGGCTGGGAAGGAACATCGCTCGATTAAGAAACCTCCCAAAACTATATTGTAGTGCGCGATTTGATTCAAGCAGTCCAGTTGGGCTTGCTTGTGAGCAGGGAATCCAGAATTATTGTGACCAATGTAAAGTAAAAACGTTCATATCTAAGTTGGGAGTTGATTTCAGTAATTTGAATCAAGCAAATCGTGTTTTACGTGAAATTTTGATGAAGAAACAAATATCAGAATGCTTAAATTTGTACCTTATCTGCTGGTCCATTCTTTGATGAAAGTGACGACGCATAAGAAACGCCTTCATTGTGAGAAGATACCCCCTAGCATAGCCTCTGAGGCCGAATAGTTGCATCGTTTGGAAACCCAATCAATCGTGTCGCAGCACGGCGTAAATGAACGAGAAATTAGATTACTTCACATAACTCTTCGATGAAAATAACGACGCATAAGAAACGCCTTCATTGTGAAAAGATACTCCCTAGCGTGGTCTCAGAGGCCAAATAGTTGCATCATTTGAAAACCCATGATCAATCGTGTCTCAGCACGGCGCACAGTGGATCGAGTCAATTTATGAGATCGGACATGACATTCTTTAATAAAACTGCAAATTTTGATACTACTTACGTCACATTTTAAAATTTTAAGGGGTGCTTTTCAAGGGAAATTTTACGAGAAAACCAATGGAACTACTTTGAGAACCTCAAAATTTTGTATGAACGGAGTTAAAAAGCTTTCAAAGTTTTAAAATTTTGTCCGACCTCTCCTATTGACTCGATCCACTGTGCGGCGTAGATTGATAGGAAATAAGATTACCTCACATAATAACTCTTGAAAGTGACAGCTCGTAAAAAGCGCCTTCATCATGGAAAGATACTTCCTAGCGTTGCTTCAGAGGGCGAATAGTTGCATTTCTTGGAAACCTAACTAAGAGTGTAGCATGAATGTGTAGAGATGATTGTTCTGACGATGGATGTTGTTGTTTCAGAGTTCTCGAACGACCGGTGCGCCCCGGTGGGGGTGGGGAACGACGTGGAGCTGGCGGCGTTCGACCACACGTGCTACGAATTCAACGTCGGCTCGGGGCGCTCGTTCGAAGGGGCGCGGGAGCAGTGCAAGTCCAACGGCGGCGACCTCCTCCACGGCCTCAAACCCATCACCAACTCCTGGCTCCTCACCGAGCTCGACCGCCGGAAAGAGCGGCTCAAGACCCAGCTCGTCTGGATCGGCGCCCAGAGGGAGCCCGGCTACACCTCCAGGACCTGGAAATGGGTCAACGGTAAGCACTCACACTGGAAAAAGAAACACATTGGATCTAGAGTCCAGACTCTTGAAAACATTGACAAGAAAAAGGACCCTTGATTTAATCAGATTCAAGCTTAAATCAAAAGGAAACCCGCTCAAATTAAGAGGCTTGGTTCTTGATTTAAGCTTAAATCTCATTGAATCATGAGTATTTTTTCTTGTCGATGTTTTTAAGAGTCTGGACTCTAGATCCAATGTGTTTTTTTCCCCCAGTGCAGAATATACACTCACACTAAAAATACTAAACGGAGAGGTGTCAGATTTCGCCACCTTCCGGCCAAAGTATTACAAGCGCCATGCGATGTTTCAAAATTTCCGCCGACATTATATTTTTTCACAGAAAAATTGTTGGTCGAATCTGTATGAAAATTTCACTGAATTTGATCGGCAGTACAGAGGGAAATTTAGTGAAATTTTCGGACAACATTGTTGAACAATTTCTCTGTAAAAAAATAAAATGGCGGCGGAAATTTTGAAACGTCGCATGGCGCTTGTGATACTTTGACCGGAAGGTGCGACAATATACATTTTTCCATATGAACTTGAAAGACTAACTAAAACTTTCCCCGTGATTCGGCGTGACACGGCAACATATCGGTCAAGAATGGATCGTGTTGAGCAGAGAGGAACCAAGCCACTTCAGCTATTGCCAAATTTTATTGGACAGTTTAATTTTTTACATGAAAACGGGGCAACTAGACAATCTTAAAGTTTCGAAAGGACACATTATTACAGCATTTTGTAAAATTCCTCATGAGGGCTGCAATATATTCCGCCCACATGTCATTATTTTGTCGATAATATTTAATCTTGAAACTTAGCAACGTTGCAATAGGAGAGAAACAATTACCGGCCATGAAAATTTCCGGAAAGTCGGACCTTGTGCCGGAGAATAACATCCGAAAAATTCAGAGCAATCCAAGAAGAAGAGGAACTAATACCATCGTTCTATCTTCAAGTCCATAATTTTGAAGTTTGAAACTTTGCAACGTTTCCACGGGAGCAAAAAAAAATTTCCCGGCTTTGAAAATTTCAGGAAAATTGAACCCCACACCGTAGAGTAACATACAAAAAATTCAGATCAATCCAAGAAGAAATGGGTTGCTGGGGGATTAAGCTGCCCCTTATGAATTAATTTTTTAAAAAAAAATCTTAAAAACCATAAAATCGGGATTATTCCTCGCGTAGCTTCTACAACTGGTTCGTTTCCATGTTAATAGAACACGTGAGATGAGCAATAGTAAGATTACAATTAAATTCCCGGGTATATTGTCGTGTTTCACGGCCTAGGCGGCTTTGGTCGTCATTTGCTCATTCAATCTGGCAACGCTTACTACAAAATACTACGCGTAGTACTACGATGAGTACGCTGGCGAATTCTTGGTCTCTCATTGGTCCGTTCTGTTTTGGAATGTTCATTCATGAATCGAAATCCAATATGGCGGATTGGCGGGCACGCACATGGTCAAGTTTGTAAACAAAGTTAGCAATCGGTCAAAAATCTTTGGCATTCTGTGGATCATTCCGCCCTCTTTTGACTTTTTTTACGTCGGAAATTACTTTACTGGTGATTTAAAATTGTGTGTTACGTTAGATTTAGTCAATCAAATCATATTTTCGCAGACGTCAGCTTTATTTGTTAAAGAACTTGTGCTTTGCTCATGAAGTCATGAATCACTTACTAAGTGTGCGAAAGCTTGTAAGTTTTAAGTACCTACCTACTCATTTTCTTTACTTCTACAGGACCCTTAGTTACCTTACCCACCATTTGAACAATTCATTAATGTTTACTTAAATTGTACGCTCACTCTGCATGGGTTTAGCTGTGCCATTTTAACAGCTTACTTAAATCAGTAGGTATCGTAGAAACACTCCAGACCTCCTTTTGACACATTAAAGTTATGGATTGAATTAGGGAAGTTCTAGGTGCACCAATGTAGGCAATCCTTGAACAGCAAAAAAGAAAAATGCTGAAATTTTACTCCATTTTGTAGCTAACCTTTACTTTTGCTGCTCGCTTTCAGCAGCTGAAGTCTAATGTGTAGATTGCTAGCTCGAAAGACTTTGATTTTTCTTATCAGGATGACTTTTTATGTCAAACTTACTTTTCAGGTGAAGTTATCGCCAAGCCATCCTGGGGTAAAGATCAGCCTAACAACTACAATGGAGAACAGAACTGTGTTGTTCTCGATGGTGGAAGGAACTGGCTGTGGAATGATGTTGGGTGTAACTTAGATTATTTGCATTGGATCTGCCAACATAGTAAGTTTAAGAATTTTTCAAGCTTACACCTATCATTGTATCATCTGTTTTCCTCCGAGCAGGGGGATCCTGGCTTTCATCATTTATTTAAAGATAACCCATTAGAGGGTATCATGAATAGATTTCTAGCTAAAATTGCTTTGCTGACTTTCAGGTTGAGGCAGATGGTCCGCTATCTTGCTTAACGTGTTTGGTGTCTGCGGTAAAATTAAGACGTTAGTCCCTCATTGCACACCTCAAATTGCAGGAATAACTCATAGAAAAATATAATCAAGCTATGCTCTTACTCAGAGCACATATGGACTCCGTTAAGCAGGAAGGAACCAAGCCACATGCAGCTATTGCCAAATTTAATTGGGCAATTTAATGTTTTACTTCAAAATGGTTGTCCGGATTTACGCACAAATTTCAGTAAATTTTCCGCATAGTATAACGCAAATTCCTTCAAATTTTCAAAGGAAACCGCACAAACATTTACTTGTAAAAAAGAAATTGTCCCGAAGTCAGTGGCGTGGCGTGAATGACCGATTATCGATATCTCGCCATTTGAAGCTATGGTAAAGAATCTATTACTAAGGTGTTTGCTGCCAACACCCTGATAATCGATCTTTATTCATAAGTTTGAGTGTCGTTTCAATCGATATATCGCAAAGCCCGCCACGCCACTGCCGGAAGTCCTGTTAAAGTTAATAATAGCTGATGTGGCTTGGTTCCTTCCTGCAAAACGCAGTCCATATTTACCTCCTTAGAAATTAATGGTCAATCTATTACAGAGAAAAAATTGTTTTCTTGTCCACAGTAGCATTAATTAAAACATATTCAACAAAAATTTATCTGCTGTACTTTTTCTTTTAATTCTGGAACTTCAACATTAAAATTTGATGTTTCACTCTTAAAACAAATAGCCCTGTTTTATGATTATGAAATAGCCAAACAATACCTAGTAAAATCCAAATGGAGGTCATAGGTAAATCAAAGCACTCAAAAAAGTGTCTCAATTCACCTCAGATGTTAAAAATTCAAGATAAAATAGGGAATTTCATACTCTGAAGAATGAAATTTCTAAATATGTGAATTGCATGATTGTAGAACTTCAATTAACTTTATTTTTATTCCTTGCTGTTCAATACAATTTTTTAATCTTGCACTCTGCATTTATATTCTAGAATTATCATGATATTAAGTGTTCCTTATAATTTTTCTTTAACTCAATCATCAATGTTTTTTTATTTTATCAGCACCCTCAGTTTGCGGTAGTCCAGATAAAAACCTGAATACAACTATCGAAGGAAATGATTTTAAGGTGGGGAAGGCAATATCTTACCACTGTCCCGAGGGACATATGCTTGTTGGTGACCATAACCGTACATGCAAGTCGGATGGATTTTGGTCTGGATCTGCACCTACCTGTAAATGTGAGTTGTCTTTGTAAAGAAGTGATTAAACACTCTGTACATCAAATCTAATTGTAAGCAGTCTTCCATGGCTTTGGTCGCTATGTGTAAAATGTGCCTAAAAATTAAACTCTGGTCTCTGAAAATAAGGGTCCTTTGCAAAATTTGGCATTTAAGGAGGTAGCAAAGCCAAAAATGTTTTGTCTTTGCTCAATACAAAATTCGGCTATCTGTGCTGACTGCATCTGAAACCTTTATAGCTTCTTAAAAAATTCAAATGCTTTTGAAAATTGGACTTTCTGACTAAAAAGGCCTCTAATATTCTGAATGAAAATTTTGATGCTGGTTTGGAAGAGGCATACAACTCCTCTCTAAAGAATGATAAAAAGTCTTAAATGACATAGCTATTTTTTTTTCTCTCAATTTTTTTTCCAAATTTGTTTTATTATTCAATGCAGTGATCAATGTATCTTAATATGTCAAGATTACCAAAAAATTGAATAAATACAGAATTGTGGATGATATAGCGATTGCCAAAATGTAAAATTGCGTATTTCCCTTCCAATGTTTCAATTTTTGGAGAAAAACAAGCTAATTTCATAGCTTGAAAATTGTACAGAATATTCTACTAATCAAAAAGAAAAATCAAGGAAGTTTTCAAGGAATTCGGTTGACTAGTTTTCTAAAAAAAAAAAAAAAATAAAGTTATGACAGGAAGTTTACAACATTGCGAACAGAGATACATGGTTTTGCACTCTGGCCATCGATGAGTATTTGAAAAAGAATATTCATCAAGAAGAGAAATGTAAACAAATCAGCCAATCTCTTTTGAAATGTGGTATGAAAGTTGATTCTTACACTACTCTTTACGGGAGTTGTTCGTTTCTCCAGGCTTACAGATTTTGAAAGTCAAGGTTTAGGTTGATCAATATTAAAAGGCTGAAGGGAAGATGATTTTTCTAATGTTATTATTAATTTTACTTGTTCTTTCAGATGTGGACTGTGGGAAGTTAGGTAATATCGATCATGGGGAGGTCAAGCTAACTGATGGAAGAACAACACATGGTGCCACCGCAGTCTACACTTGCGCAACAAACTATACACTCATGGGAAATGCGCAAAGAACATGTGGAGATGGCGGAGTTTGGACTGGTGACTCTCCTCAATGCCTGTGTAAGTACCACAAATAACGCTAGTGATCACGGATTTTTACTCTGCACTAGCTCTTATTTGTACGAAGCTAAACAAATTTGTTGGCAAGTGATTTATGAGTCTCGTTATTTTCAGCACTTCTGATGCAATTTCATCGGAAGCAACATTTTTATGCAGTGATTTTAGGTATGCATGACTCAGTGGAGCATAGTTTCCAAGAAGAAAAGAGTGCAATTTTTCAATTTTTTCATTCTCACTTAAAAAAGTCCCAACCCCCTTTTTTTTGGAAACTGAAAGAGTCCCTTTTTATAGCAAGAACATCGCCACTTGTCTTAAGATTTTTTCCCTCTCTGAGACAAAAAATCTCGGGTAATAAGATAATTTATAAAGGTGAGCTATATAAGATTTCTTGTGGTGGGCCATCGTATCTCAAATAATATAATTAATTTATAATAGAATAACAACTTCCCAGCTGCAAATGCCAGAGTTTAGATAGAATAGTTAGATTTTACCTTTCTCGGAATGATTTATCATTTGTGAACATTAGAATAAAGTACAATTATTTTGCTTGAAAAAGCAAAATTTTGAAGTGCAAGCTTTTAAATTCACGATTATTATATGTTCTGCTTTTCATTTTTAAAGCCATAACTTCAAAAACTGTGAACCATATTTATGTATGTATGTAAAGATTTTCTTAGCATCTCATTTGATCAATTTTTTTTATCTATTTTTCAGTTGATTGGTGTGCAGACCCACCACAAATAGCTGGAGGGATGGTGAAAACATCAAGCAAGCGCACAGGCTCAATCGCATCATACTCATGCGAACCAGGCTTTATTCTCTTTGGACAACATGTAATAACATTTTTCATGAGTAATTTAACTTTTTCAAATTTAAGCGTGAAATTACCCTCCATTTCATATCTGGAACTTTTTATGCCTCCTTGACAAAGTGAAAAATTAGTCATGTCTCCCTACAATCAAGCCGTAGATTTGTGCTTCCAATTTTGGATTACATACATACTCATGGAACAAAGTCTTGCCTCCTTTTTCTAATGTTAAATTCTCCTCATATTTAGATCATATTCCTATCGCTATTTGTTTCAGCATATAATTTCTTAAAATAGCTATATTTATGCGAGACTGAAACTTCATCATGGTTTTCATCCCTTTCTCTCTCTCTCTCTGTATCTCTCTTGAGAGGCCTAGAAAATGTTAATAAGCCAAATTTTTAATCTTATTATGTGTGGCGTAAATATACTCATCATAAGTTTTCACAATCGATTATATTATCATATGAATTTTTGGTACTTTTAAATGCCGTGAGCATACTCTGAGTCCTGATCAAAACTTCCAAAATTCATGTTTTTTCCTCTGACTTTGTTTTGCTGTCATAGAGTTATTCATGAATTAATTACCGTACTTTTAAATTTAACATCATTTGAATGTCTCTCTGTTGAACAGGAATTGACTTGCGGCCTGGGAGGAGAGTGGTCTGGCAAAGCCCCATCTTGCAAATACATTGACTGTGGAGCGCCACCAAACATTGATAATGGAAAATATCAGTTATTAAATGGCACTACAACTCATAGCAGTTTGGTTGAATATTCTTGCGCGGAAGATTACTGGCTTGAGCCCCCAGAAAATCGGCGGCAAATTTGTACAAGGGAAGGCAAATGGTCAGCAGAGCCACCGTCATGTGAACGTAAGTAGTTTCTTCTGTGTGGACAGACATAATTTTGTTTGACTCTCTTTAAACCCTCAAAAGTCGTATGAAACTTGTTTGGTAATATGTAACGTCTAAGAGATAACATTAGTGGTATATGCCTTGCTGCCGTGCTGTATGAGCATTCAAATGTTGCCAAATTGCTTTTCAGAAAATATTTACTTCTGAAGACAGTTATACATATGTTCCCTTGAAATTTGCAGAAACTTTAGATCAAGTCACGAACAAAATTCTTCAAAAATTGGAAAGAAAAAGTTTTTAAATATTCCCGAAAATTTGGGATCTCTCGAAGGAGTTTTATCAACACCAGAAAGCTCAAACAGCGTTCCTCCTTAGCACGGCAGCATGATAGTTGTTATAAAAAATAATGTACACCAAAGAATTGGCTGAAAGAAATAAAATCGATATTCATGTCTGGAACTCTGAATAATTTTATAGTTTGGAAATCCTGAGGAAGTAGGAAAAAACTTCGGTTTCTCATGTGGGAATGAGATCCTGAAAATCAGGAATAAATCAGGGAATGAGCATGATTAAGAATTCTTGACACCATGCCTAACTGAGTTGTCCATTTAACTTTTTTTTATCGAGTGTTTTCCAAGGGAGAGAAAAAAAATTGTAATTTATAATTATTTTAAGTTTAAATGGATTTGTTTCTCTTTTTTTTTATTCAAATTTTTTACTCATTAATCTTTTCAGGTAAATTAGTTCTGATTTTACCTTATTATTTATAAACCCGATTATTATTAAAAAACCCGACTTTCTTCTTACATCCTACAATTGGACGTATTTAAACAAAAGGAACTATGTCCATTGTAACATGAGCCCTGTCAATCATGCATTCTCATGGATCTCAGGGCTCATGTCAGAATGAATAATAATTCCTTTTGATTTAAATGCGTCAAATTTATGTTTCCATTGTACATGTTTTTTCAGTGATCACTTGCCCAGAGCCTGATGTGCCTGCCGGAGGATTTGTGGTTGGGTATGATTTCAATGTCCACTCAGTAATAGAATTCCATTGCGAAGCAGGTTACCTTCTCCGAGGAAATCCGACGCTAACATGTACCGTTCAAGGAGAATGGTCTCACGAGCCTCCAACTTGCCAATGTAGGTTTTCTTAAAATTTATTCCCACGTTTTTCTGAGACAACTAATGAAATTTTTGAAGTGGGCTCTAGTGTCTCATAATTCTGAGTTAAAGAATTGAAATGTATGTAGACAGGGAAAAAATCACATCGGACAGTTTTTCATGTTTTGGTTTGTTTTTTAAGGATAAAAAAAAAAAAAAATTACATCGGACAGTTTTTCATGTTTTAGTTTGTTTTTTAAGGATTGAATTAGGATCTATTTAGATTTTTAAATGTCTAGTTTGGATTATTAAAGCCATATGTATACATTATCAAGTTTGTTGTGTTGTCTGACATAATGTGGTAAAATTTTGAACCGATGCTCTTCTTACACACCACTTTAAATCATTTGGACTAATTTAATTGGCAATTGCCGCACTGCATTTCATAATGCCAATCTTTCTCTTGTTTTATTTTTTAAAACAGAGAACCGAACTACTTAATGATTTAATTAATTATCGTCTCAGTGTACAACAGATAGCAACAGACAAATAGGTAACAAACAAAAAAACAATGAGCAAAAATAAAACACCCACTAATGACACTTGGCCATTGTGTTGGGTGGAGCCTCTTTGTTTGATTTTATTTTGTTTCATTATTCCCCCTTTTTTGCTCCTTTTTTCCCTTCTTTCAATTATGTTTTTACCCACTTCCCCCTCGTTTATCACTTACGGAAAAAATGAAATTGCTGATTCAACAATATTGTAGTCAAAACAATGCCTGTGAATTTCCTGTGCATTTACAAAAAATTCAAGTTTCATCAACGTTCAGTCTTCCATCTAAAAAATAAAATTTCAGAAAAAATTAAGCAACATTTGATTTAGTTTTGCTTAAATCCGTCCATTTTATAGTTACCTAATGCTGTAATACCTTTTCAAAAACTCTAAATACTGACAATTAGCCATCAATCATTACATAGATATACTTATGCTAAGAGGAACTATGTAGCATGCAAATCCTATGCACATAGTTCATTTTAGCATAAATACCATTTACCACTTTACCAATTTACCATTCACCAATTACCATTAGCATAAATTAGCATTTTTATCAGATCAGAAGTGTGTCATTATGTTGCGTCAGGGCTCATCTCTACGCAACTCTTTCTTTTACAACCCAGCATTTTTATCTCCTCCATTATCAGCAGCACACTTCCCTTTATTATCTTTAACCACAAATAAATATGCTGACCCTTCATTCCTTGAAGAGTTTGTCTCTAATCAGCTCATTTAACACCAGTATCATCGACATCCCCCTCCCCCCATCTTTGCCTCTCCATGACTTTTGTTCTTTATGACTTGCAAAAGATAGCTACATCTACATAGTTGCTTTCTTTGTGACTCATCCTCCTACACCAGTCTCTTTGTTATTTCATCATCCCTCTTTTCTATCATAGAGATTAATGTTCTAGAATGTTTTTATGACGAAAAACTGATATCTCTCCAAAATTTTTTGTGCTCCATTGAAAACTGTGCTGTCCAAATATCAGCCTCTCCTCTCATTATTAATCATATTGTCTCTTAGTTTTTGATATTTCTAACATCCTCATTTTGTGTTCCATTTTTTTAATATTTCATTTTTATATTTTAATTCAATTTTTCCTCAAACATGGGGAAACCTAACATCTCTGTTCTTGCATTGATTTTACTATTATCATTTTTTGTTATTATTTTCTCCTTCTTCCTTCTTTTCAATGTGGGTAATAAAAGTAAAATTGACATTTTAGATGTGGATTGCGGTAAACTACCTTCTTTACCANGGCAGCATGATAGTTGTTATAAAAAATAATGCACACCAAAGAATCGGCTGAAAGAAATAAAATCGATATTCATGTCTGGAACTCTGAAGAATTTTGTAGTTTGGAAATCCTGAGGAAGTAGGAAAAAACTTCGGTTTCTCATGTGGGAATGAGATCCTGAAAATCAGGAATAAATCAGGGAATGAGCATGATTAAGAACTCTTGACACCATGCCTAACTGAGTTGTCCATTCAACTTTTTTTTATCGAGTGTTTTCCAAGGGAGAGAAAAAGAATTGTAATTTATAATTATTTTAAGTTTAAATGGATTTGTTTCTCTTTTTTTTATTCAAATTTTTTACTCATTAATCTTTTCAGGTAAATTAGTTCTGATTTTACCGTATTATTTATAAACCCGATTATTATTAAAAAACCCGACTTTCTTCTTACATCCTACAATTGGACGTATTTAAACAAAAGGAACTATGTCCATTGTAACATGAGCCCTGTCATGCATGCATTCTCATGGATCTCAGGGCTCATGTCAGAATGAATTCTTTTTGATTTAAATGCGTCAAATTTGTTTCCATTGTACATGTTTTTTCAGTGATCACTTGCCCAGAGCCTGATGTGCCTGCCGGAGGATTTGTGGTTGGGTATGATTTCAATGTCCACTCAGTAATAGAATTCCATTGCGAAGCAGGTTACCTTCTCCGAGGAAATCCGACGCTAACATGTACCGTTCAAGGAGAATGGTCTCACGAGCCTCCAACTTGCCAATGTGAGTTTTCTTAAAATTTATTCCCACGTTTTTCTGAAACAACTAATGAAATTTTTGAAGTGGGCTCTGGTGTCTCATAATTCTGAGTTAAAGAATTGAAATGTATGTAGACGGGAAAAAAATCACATCGGACAGTTTTTCATGTTTTGGTTTGTTTTTTAAGGATAAAAAAAAAAAAAAATTACGTCGGACAGTTTTTCATGTTTTAGTTTGTTTTTTAAGGATTGAAATAGGATCTATTTAGATGTGTAAATGTCTAGTTTGGATTATTAAAGCCATATGCATACATGATCAAGTTTGTTGTGTTGTCTGACATAATATGGTAAAATTTTGAACCAATGCTCTTCTTATACACCACTTCAAATCATTTGGACTAATTTAATTGGCATTTGCCGCACTGCATTTCATGTTGCCAATTTTTCTCTTGTTTTATTTTTTAAAACAGAGAACCGAACTACTTAATGATTTAATTAATTATCGTCTCAGTGTACAACAGGTAGCAACAGACAAATAGGTAACAAACAAAAAAAACAATGAACAAAAATAAAACACCCACTAATGACACTTGGCCATTGTGTTGGGTGGAGCCTCTTTGTTTGATTTTATTTTGTTTCATTATTCCCCCTTTTTTGCCCCTTTTTTCCCTTCTTTCAATCATGTTTTTACCCACTTCCCTCTCGTTTATCACTTACGGAAAAAATGAAATTGCTGATTTAACAATATTGTAGTCAAAACAATGCCTGTGAACTTCCTGTGCATTTACAAAAATTTAAAGTTTCATCAACGTTTAGTTTTCCATCTAAAAAATAAAATTTCAGAGAAAATTAAACAACATTTGATTTAGTTTTGCTTAAATCCGTCCATTTTATAGTTACCTTATGCTGTAATACCTTTTCAAAAACTCTAAATACTGACAATTAGCCATCAATCATTACATAGATATACTTATGCTAAGAGGAACTATGTAGCATGCAAATCCTATGCACATAGTTCATTTTAGCATAAATACCATTTACCACTTTACCAATTTACCATTCACCAATTACCATTAGCATAAATTAGCATTTTTATCAGATCAGAAGTGTGTCATTATGTTGCGTCAGGGCTCATCTCTACGCAACTCTTTCTTTTACAACCCAGCATTTTTATCTCCTCCATTATCAGCAGCACACTTCCCTTTATTATCTTTAACCACAAATAAATATGCTGACCCTTCATTCCTTGAAGAGTTTGTCTCTAATCAGCTCATTTAACACCAGTATCATCGACATCCCCCTCCCCCCATCTTTGCCTCTCCATGACTTTTGTTCTTTATGACTTGCAAAAGATAGCTACATCTACATAGTTGCTTTCTTTGTGACTCATCCTCCTACACCAGTCTCTTTGTTATTTCATCATCCCTCTTTTCTATCATAGAGATTAATGTTCTAGAATGTTTTTATGACGAAAAACTGATATCTCTCCAAAATTTTTTGTGCTCCATTGAAAACTGTGCTGTCCAAATATCAGCCTCTCCTCTCATTATTAATCATATTGTCTCTTAGTTTTTGATATTTCTAACATCCTCATTTTGTGTTCCATTTTTTTAATATTTCATTTTTATATTTTAATTCAATTTTTCCTCAAACATGGGGAAACCTAACATCTCTGTTCTTGCATTGATTTTACTATTATCATTTTTTGTTATTATTTTCTCCTTCTTCCTTCTTTTCAATGTGGGTAATAAAAGTAAAATTGACATTTTAGATGTGGATTGCGGTAAACTACCTTCTTTACCATACGGTTCAGTTAATTACCTCAATGGCACAACTCATCTGGAGAGTGAAGTTGTGTACAGCTGTGTCCATAATTACCGCATCTCAGGAAATCCGCGCCGGAAGTGTTTGGAATCCCAACATTGGAGTGGCTCTGCCCCTAAATGTGAAGGTACGTAAACAATCCTAATTTTATATTCTGTCACCTTAATCATAAAACCTGTGCAGGGCTTAATGGAAGTGAAACAATTTTAGAATCTCATTTCTCAAATTTACTTAGGATTTTATTTTTCTTATAACTAAACCTGGCATCAAAATTTATTGATACCTAAATCTAAAATGAAGGAAAGGAAAATGTATGAGATAGTACTGGTTGAACCAAGACAAAGTTTTCTGTTTATTTTAACAAAGTTCTCATAAATTAAGTGGATTATGTCAAACATCTAACGAATTGAATAAAATATTTTTGTGAAACCCCACAGATATCAGCAATTTTTCTTAATCATCAATGAAAAATCATAGTGATTAGTGAAAAAGCAGAATTTTCTTCAAACAACACTTAACTAGCTAATCCCCCAAGATATGTAATCTGAGATTTGTTCACGATAATGTCTGCCGGACTCCTCAGTACTCAATTTTTTCTCCTAAATTCTTCTCAAGGTTATCTAACCAGATTTAATGTTAAAGTGTTTGGAAACTCCTTTATCATTTTAACTGGGTTTTATGGCGTACATGTTATAATTGGCTTGTTATTTCTAATCAGAAGATTTAAATGGTTGATTAGTAAGAGATTTAAATTTATGAAATTACATGTTTCAGTTTATATTCTCCTTTATTGATGAGGGATATAAAAATAATCATAAAATTATATATTTTATTAGTATATAAAATGTACATTTAACTGTATATCCATAGTACTAGTATAATTATCATTTGGTCAAAATTAATGGTCCGAATGTAGCACACATACTTCATAGCTTTTTATCTCAATTTTGTCCAAAAAAATTTTAACTTATCTGTTTGAGGTGTTTTCAATACTTAAAAATTTCAAATCTGATTGCTTAATTGTGATCAGTCAAATCTATGATTTTTTTTTTTTTTAAAGCGATGAAAGTAATCAAAAATGGTAAATACATCAGATCAGAGAAGTAGGAAAAATAAATGACGCAAATCAAAGCAGCTCACAGATTTCTTCTCCTTTTTCTTTTTCTTTGTAATACTTAAGCATTTTTCTCATCGTATCCATCCTTTTGATTCTCCAGAAATTAGATGTCCTGAACCAGTTCTCGCTGAACACAGCATTCTGTCAGTCACTGGCAATGACAGGGTCTATGGTCGTACGCTGATCAAAACGTCTGACTCGGAAAGATCAACCGCAACCTATAAAATTGGAGCTCTAGTTAAGTATCGCTGTGAAAGAGGCTACAAAATTCAAGGAGACCCTCTCAGCACCTGTGAGGATACTGGACTGTGGAGTGGAGCTGTACCAGAGTGTGTCTGTAAGTTGAACTGACTTTATAACCCAGGGGGTTGCAAAAAGTTCTAAATCGCTGACTGTTTCCCATGGTCTGGCATCTCTGCCTCACAGCCAAATTTGCAATTCGCCTCCCTTTTGACACTTGAAAATTAACGTAGAGTTATTTTCACAGGAATATTATTATGATCAACACCCAGAAATGGAAATTATAATTGGCATTCAAATTTTTTTGCTCAATACTTAGAGATGTAAGAAGAAAAACATTTACTTATCTTCCGTTATTTCCTGAGAAAAATCTTCGAAATTAATTTTTCAAACCTTAGCAGGCTTCGTTTCATTTGAGATGATAATGCATTGTGTCTATTCTTTGAACAGATGTTGATTGTGGTATGCCTGAAGAAGTCAATCATGGAACTTTCAATTTGGCCTCAAATGTGACCTACTATGGAGCGGCGGTGCTTTATGAGTGCAATGAAAATTATGAATTAGTTGGGCATGCTCGGAGATTATGCCTGGAAAACGGAACATGGAACTCAGAAACTCCTAAATGTGAAGGTAATGAAACTGTATTCTCTCTACAATAAATGAACTTTTTTTTTTTTTTTTGGTTTTGTATCATCTTTAAAGTAACTGTAGATTGCTAAATATTACCCAATGTCTTGATGCAATTATGAGAATCAAGTCCCATACCGTTCTTCCGAATCTTTATTTATCCAATTTAAATTTACTTCTTTTTCCTTTTTCAGAAATACACTGCAAAGAACCTGAAACTGAAGGAGGGCTGACTGCCAAAGTCTCCATGTACAATGTCGGAGGAGTTGCGCACTATTCTTGTGCACGTGGACAGCTCATGGAAGGCAATTCCACAAGAATCTGTCTCAATTCTGGAAAGTGGGGTGGAAAACTTCCCAAGTGTTCTTGTAAGTTTTTATATCAAACCTTTCAATCATCAGTAATATGTATGTATACGTTCATGTTACACTAATGTGACATTAATATAGGCAGTTTAAGAATAAATTACCACAGGATATTGAATTATTAATTCACTGCAAAGTGGTTTGAACAAAACTACTCCATCACGTTCGTATAACCATCAAAATTAATAAAAAAGAAATCGAATTAGTCAGTTAATATGACTTAAAAGCCCTTCTCGAGGAGGGATCTATATGTTGCAAAATATAGTGTTAACTGCCGTTAATTTAAGAGAAAGAAAGCTTTATGAAAAAATTCAGACTGGAGGACCAAAAAAAATCCAAGATAGTGGAGAGTATGGTAAAGAAACCTGACTCATAGCAGCATCGTGGAATTGCTGTAATAAATATATTTTATTCAAATTGAATTTTTTTTTGTTTATTACTGACCTATGAATTTTACTAAAGGGTCCTTTCAACTTTTAAATTTTACTATTTTTTGGTTTTATTTACTTGCGAAGGCACCTTGAAGTAGAAGAGACAAGTTTACCTTATCTTACTTTGTAGACATTTTTCAGAAAAATTTCATCTTAATGATTGATCAAGAACTATCCAAACAGACTGTCAGGTATCTTACGACAACACTAATTTTAGGCGTTCTACCAGATCAATTTTAAAAATGCGTGCTGGTGAAAGATCTTGACGTCCTGTTCCGATGCTTGCAAAATTGTCAAACTTCCGAATTTCTGCCCCCCCCCCCCCCATGACGCCCTACGTAAGACCTAATCATTTTATGTATTTCCCAACAGACGTTGACTGTAAACATCCTGGGAAGATTGAAAATGGAAGAGTGATCGTGATGAACTCTTCTACAATTTACAACAGCGCAGTTGAATATCACTGCATTCCCCAGTACCAGCGAATTGGACCGTATCTCCGCAAGTGTTTGGAGGATGGATCGTGGTCAGGAGAACAACCTCGCTGTGAAAGTAAGCCCAAATTTTTGTTTCCCTCTAAAAACCGGTTCGGACAGTTGAACTGTCGCGAAACTTATTTGATGGACCAAACTTAACTCTGTTAAAACTAGTTTTTTGATGAACCACACTAAGCAGCTTGACTGTCTGTACAGGACCTTCCTTCAAAACTAATCAAGAATATTCAGAAACCCCGAAAATCATACATTTGTTGAAAACATAAAATGTGCCTAATATGACCAGACCTGTGTGTGTGACTGGAGGACTCCTTTTCTTCCCACTGTCAGAGTATTTACTCCAAATTAGTTTGTATTGGTACCCTCAACCAATCAGAAGCCTAGTTTAATTTTTTACTGTTAGCGCTGTGTCTTTATTTCTTTGTTTCCGACACAATTATATTGTACTAATCTGCAATTTTTTTTTCTTTTGCAGTGATGGCAAGCGAAGCCAGTGAATCTCAAACTGTAGGATATGCAATTAGTGTAGGAATTGGAGTCGTTTTGTTTTTACTCATTTTATTGGGACTGCTTTTTTTAAGACTGTAAGTATTTTCATCACAAGATTTGTAATTATATTTTTCTCTGCAATTGATCACTTTTTTCTGATAAAAGTATCTAAAATATTTACATTTTTCTCTTTTTTTAACAGAATACCAACAGCATCGCTGTTCCATTTGCTGTCCTGCATACTCATGAGACTTTTAATAAATTCAAAGTAAATCTCGTTTTGACATGTAACAGCAAAAGATTTTGAAATTCACAAATTGGTAGAAGTAACCATTAACCAATGACAGCAGAGTTGTCATACGCCAAAGAAAAGTAAACAACTGCTGTCTTTTTGTGCAGTTTGTTCATTAAACCACTTAAAAGCCTGAAGCAAACAGTGATTTTTCCTCTCTTTGTTCTTACAACTATTTTTCCTTTTTTTCAACAGGAGAAAAGAAACGCCGGTCAAGAACACAGAAAATGTGGAAGGCGCAATAAGGAAAGAAGAACAGGGTGCAGCTGTAACGTTATACGCGACTTTGAACGGCAATGGACATCCGAACAACATCTATGATAACATTCATGACCCTGAAAGCATGTACGATTCTCCGTATGAAGAGACAAGTCATTATGAACTTTCGCCAACTGCCAGGAGAAATAACAGTGCCCAAGTCACAATTAATGGGGTTGCTGTTCGCTGATTAGGACTTAATAAATTTTAGGAATAAATTTTACTATGAAGATTTGCTTGGAATACATTTTGGAAAACATGCCCCACAAATTGTTAGATATTCATATGTATGTACAAGAGAGAAAATCGAAGTTCTCGTCTTTGAATGTACTTATACGTTGATCCAGGCTCAAATCATGGAAATATTTAGGCCCAAACCTCACCGAAGCCTTTTCATTTATGTTGGTCATAAAGGTAAGAAGCTGTAAGGATTTTAATCCTGCAAAAGTTTCATCTTCTGATGCTGGGAAACAGTATGTTTGGTATTTTCACAGTTTTGGCAATGAATAATTTCCTAAACTTCTACATCAGCTACTTGTATTTAGTTTTCTACCTAAAAAAAGTAACATGAATACTAAAACTAATGAAAAAAAGGTAATGAAGTTTAAAAAAGAAACTCAAATTTTGAAACTTCAGTTGTCAAAATAATGAATTTTCACAGGGAAGAAAATTCCAACCTAATCAACAAATCAGCAGCGCAGATCCAAGAAATATCTGCCCCTCATCTTAAGAAAAATCAAGTCAACGGAGTTTTTAGACATTTTCAATGTAATTATGTTTGTGGTAAAAAATTAAGAAGTCCCATCTAGCACTCAATTGGAGATGGGAAGTCTCCAAAATTGCAATCCATTTAAGAATTAATCAGACAAGCATATGGTTTTCCCCGATATCTAACAAAGCCTGAAATGAAGTCAACTTGAGGATGGAACTCCCAAACCCTTGTATCTCAGTTTGCAATATCGCAGACTTCCCGTCATGTTTAATTTCTTCTATAGAAAACTTCTCAATGTCAATTCTTTGAAACTTCCAATATTTCCCTTCTCTATGTGAAGAAAATTCTTTGAAAAATTCAAGAAATTATGTACGTTGATTTGTTCTCCTTCGAAAAAATAAAATGGGAGCAGAGATTTCAACACGCAAACAAGATACGTGGTTTGGGACTATCCTTGTCAAACTCCCTCGTGCCTTCAGGGTATTGTTCTGGGAACTCACCTCTGTGAGATTGATTCCAAGCAAACTTTCAATGTCAGTGGTGCCACTTGCGGCAAACAGTCCAAGTATCCTATTGAAGAAACTTTGAGTATTTTTGCTGCAAATGGCGGTACTGCTCAGTACCCTGTGATCCTATTTTCTTTGTTTTATGTTTATTTTGTACATACATTATTTATATATGTAAAAATTTGAAGTTCCGACTGCATAGAATATGTTATTTCAAGGGGCTGTGTTTCTTTGTGCAGTTATTAATGAATGGGTTTGTCACCTGTAAGAGATAGAACCTAGTGAATAGACCTTTTATACTGCCGTGCTGAGGGAAAGTGCCACATGAATCTTTAGGTGTTTCCAAATTTTTTTTGATTGACAAAATTATAAATATCTTCCTCCAATTTTCTAGACAATTTTGCATAAGCTGTAAATCTCAAGGAAAAACATGCTAAACTTTCCTCCAAAATAAATTTTAAAGGGGGAAATGTAGTAACATTTGAAGGCTACCACTTGTCGTCCTTCCTTAGCACGGTAGCATAAGTAAAATCACACGAAAATTACAATGAGCCTATCAATCCATTCTGTAGTGCCCACTTTGTAAAGTTTACAAGCTGCTTTTGCAAATTTTTTGTGACCGCGGACAGTTTTTCGTAGTCGTCAGTAGCCAGGTCTGCCATAAGAGAGATTTAAGCAAAACCTAGCCGAAATAAACAACCAATCTTACAGACTTTTTCTGAGGTATAATTTTATTCATTCTCAAGAATTTGTTCTCTCTCCTAATTTCATTGTGTTGCAAAAACTAAAGCTTTTAATAAATTTATAACAGCTTGTTTTTTTTGTTTATTTGAGCATCTCTCTCTCTAGATAGATGTATATGCTAACCGCTGAGAATCCTGTGGATCCGGAAAATTTGGAAAAAGTGTGTTCCTAACTCAGCAAATTGCCCTCAAAAGAGTGGATTTCAGAATTTCTTGGTGTGGCCATAGTATTTTCTGTGCAATTTTACCATTTGAAAGTCCTTACTTCTAGAAAAAAGCTGTATCTCTTGCATGCAACAGACCCACTGTATCACTTCATTTCCTTCAGTTTGTAAGACTTCCCTATTCTTATCACCTGCTCCATTAATAGCATTTCCTCTTTCTTTCTCTGTGTTACAGTAGCATGTAGAATATAGATTAATTTCTGTCCGAATGCACTTTATTTCAGAAACTTGACTGTCCCTCTCTTCCTCGTCAAATTTTCATTTAGATTTCAGCTTTTTTTTATCCTCCAACTTTTTTACAAACCATTTCTTTCCTGTTTTTACATCTAAGTTTACAGAAAAATTAACGTAAAATTTCTTCCTCAATTATGATTGTATCTGTAATTACTTTATACTATGGCATAATATTTTCAAATGATTTTTTCCTCACAAATTTTTGCTCACTATTTTTTGTGTCTTTAGTTATGCCATAACTTTAAGCTTATTGTGTGTATTAAAGAACTTATGATTTGTAAATTTGTAAAGGTAAGGGTAGTTTTCGCTGCTTACACTGTTCTTTCTGCAGGAGAGATTACATGTATCAAGACAAGATATGAAGAATTATCTTCAATATATTCGCTGGCTAGCAGTTTTTTCTTTTTTCTTTTTTTTAGAAATTTATTCACAAACATAACAGTTAGCCAGAAATGTCTGAAGCATAAAATAATTTCAATTCATATAATTTTCCATGGGCGTGAAATCTAAGAACAATAATTGTTTCCTATGTACATGACTGTAATTTAGAACTGACCATGTAAAAGGAGTTGGGCGTTTTTCTTAGTATCAAACTTGACTAGTTGAGTTTATCTCCAGTAATGATTTCATAATACCATACAACAAATTAATTTTCAAAGTCATTTTAATCACTCATTATTATCTGGGAAAAAATGAAGAAATGAAAATCTTTTTATGCTCAGTCTCTGAATTTTATCGGACAAGGAGTGCAAGAGAACTCTTTTGTAAGAATTTTGTCAAAAATTCTGCAAAGTCATGCAATTATTTGTTATCAGGTATGCACTAACTTTAATCTGTTAAAACAAGTCTAAAAGAATTATGCAGTTTTTGCTTCTGCAAATCGTAAAAGGGTGAAATCCAAAGTCGAAAATGCCAAACTAATTTATGTTATAATTTTGCCTATTTTGGTATGTTAGGAAGACTGTCTTTCTCTGTTTCTTTTTGGTTGTGTATGCCTGTGTACTTTGTATTGTCTGCAACGCAGAATTATTCTTGTATGGCAAACTGCTATGGCCATCTTTTATTCGGAAGTCGTTGCACCCAGCAGACATTTAAAATTCTGATAAAACCGTTTACAAGATAAATCATGGCGCAAACATTTTGTAAAAAGCTGAGAGTTATGTTTCTAAATTTGATAAAATGAAAATACAAAAATGAAGGTGTCGCCACAAAAGGATGAAAAAATCAAGAGATTGGATAAAGTAGTTATTGCAGAAGCTTCTTTTACCTCCCAGTTTTATACTAGTTTAGTGTCACTATTTTTTTGCTATAAATAGAGCCTCAACTATTTTAAATGTAAATACTGTAGATTTTGGTACGTTGTTTGTTTAAGTGTTATTTTTTTCATAGAAACTTGTAAATTTGTGTGCAAAATTGTAGATAGTAATGTGAGAAGACCCATTGTTATAAAACTAGTTGAAATAAATATTCTCAACAGAAGTCTGTTTTTTTTCATTTCTTTTATTTCTCTCTTTTCTTTCCTTAAAAAAAATGAGCTATCAATGGCAAATATCCATCAACGCTCACCTTGAATTGAGAATTGAGACTTTAAGTGACACTCAGCACAGGAGTGAAAATTGGCCAACTCATTTCACTCATGACTCCCTACTGATGTGAAAGCAAAAACCCTTCTGTAGTCGATGCAGAGGGGCATTTTTGGTTCAGTCATAAGTACAAATTTTTGTTCACTGTTTTCTCTATTCTGTGAGCTCTAGAGTCAACACCGACCGACCTTCTTTCCAATTTTCAAGAGGCACTGCTTAACTTCCTTGGAGCAAAAATATGAATGATCTTTTGAAATTAACCGAACTAGCAAAAGTTTCCAACCTTAAACTGAATCTACCCTTATCATTAAGGTATTAAGTAATGGATACAAATAGAAAATTGATACCAGTTGGAAGGAGTAAGAACCAGTGGGGTTTAATTGCATACCAACGTTGCAAAGTTTAATTTGACAATTTATCTGTTATGTACTCTAAAACGGATGCAAATTTTCTGTTTTTGATGTGGATTACCCTCGGGATTTAACTATAATTATCTAAAATTGTTTATGTAAAAAAGGTACCAATCATTATCAATCTTAAAGAAAAAAGTGTTTCAAAAGAAAGTGTAAAACGTTGCGGTGCAATTAAGCCTTTTCAGCACTCACTCCTTCGGTTGTTGAGAGTGGTGTGGATTTAGTGATTTACCTAGAGAGGGAGGCAAAGTGAAGCACACCAGAAAATAAAAAAGTAAAAAATAAGTTGTATTTCTGGGAATTTTCAATTGTAGTATTATGCACTAAAGTACCACACCAAGGATTTTAGAAATTGACTTTGACACAAGCGTCTAGTTTTCGAGCTCTGGCAACACCAAGTTGGTGTTGGCTCTGGACAGAAAAAGACCGCTTTTTTGAATTGCGCGGTCAAAGGAACACTACGTCACGTATGACGTCATTGCGACATCGATTAGTAGCTGATGGTTTCTCAAGCAACCCACCGTTGCTATCTCTCTCTAACACACAGGAATGTCCCATTGCTGATTATACGGCAGAGATTATAAAATTTCTTTTCCCGAAATTTTTAAGGCCTCTTTGGAATTTCTCGACGTTGAAAAATTTTTCTAGTACCTTCCCCATACTCTTTCCTCTACTATTTATCATTAATTTTGGCATTTCCCTTTTTCCTTGAGTGGGGAGTTGACGAAAGATATCGATGTAATTAGGCTCTATCATGTTTCCACAAATCAGCTGTGTCGTCATGTTGACAAAATTTATCACCTGTATGGACGTTAGTCGTCGCTGAAGATAGAACTTTTGTGTAACTATCAGTAAATTTCATTAATTTTTAAGAGAAAAATCGTTGAACATGTAAATTATTTCATTAAGTGTTTTCCTGTTCCGTGTGAAAAGTAGTCGTGTGTTTTTCAATTCGACTATGACGAAATTCACTCTTGTGTTTGTGATTCAGTGGTCAGCTCCTGGCTTTGTTTTCTTTCAAAATTCAAAGTAATCATTTCATTTCTTAAGTTAATAAATTGACCTCAACCTTTTCAAAATGTCTAGCTACATCAGTAGAGGCTCCACAAGGAGGTAAGTGACTCTTTTTCAAAAGTACACTGCAGTGTCTCTCTGAAGTGCTCGGTAGATCTACCGAACCACAATTGATGCAATGATTGTTTAACACTTACTTATTATCCACTCCTTTTGATCTATTTTTCTCTCGATAATAAATCTCTCTGCAAAGCAATGTTCTAGATTTTGTTGATCCTCACGCATCTGCAACGATATCAATATTTTGAGGTTATACATTGGTACCCGTACAAATACGATTCCTCAATTTCTGCTGAAAAGATGAAAATTATAAACGCTGATCTGCTACTTTTTCCCCTTACACTGCTAGACAATGCGTGATCATGCTTAAGACATTTTGTGCAGTAGCACTTTGATTTCCTAATCCAAGCTTCAATTGAAGCTGTGCTGTGAAAGTAAACTTACCCACTACTGCTTAGTTCTTCTGTAAGGACGGGGGAAAGAAATGATGGGACAATCACATCAGGAAACAACACCATTCATCAAATATTTTTTAAACCAATGTGTCAACTGATGATTGATACTGAAGCACAGGCTATTGTCCAATCTTTTCTCTCCCCAGTTCTAACCGATCGCAACCCAACGGTCTTAACGACCTTTGCTGATTGTTAAGAGCTAGGTAATGATATTCGACATTCATATGCTGACACACTATTTAGTAGGTAATTCAATCAGAGTAGGATGGTGCTGATTATATAGCATTGGGTGATTCTGTTTCCAAATAGTCCTAATCGGTTCACTTTGACAACGCACCGTAAGTACCGTAAGTGGTTGCACAAACGGTCCTGTCTTATTTTAATCATCAAAGAGAACTGAGAGGACGTGCAAGATCATATGGCCACATGGGAATCTTTTAAGTCAGACTTCAAGGTTGACTGCAGGATCTGTGTTAATCAAGGATTAGCAGTTGGCACTCTAGCTTACCGTGGCTACTCAAATTTCTGTAACTACGAAGAATTCTTCTCTGTATTAGTTCAAAAATAGGACTAGTTTTTAACTTATAAATATTGGGTTGTATACTGAATTCCCTAAACTTAAATGATCCCAGGGCCCATCTGGGAAGATCCTTAAAAAATCGGGCAAATAAACGTTAGAGCCATGTAAATGGAAATGCTGCTAGGTTTTATGTCCAATTTCAATCAATTTCTCTCTCCTGTTTCAGCGATATTATGGATGATGATGGCACTGACAAAGATGACACCAAAAGGTAAGCAGTCATTCTTTTAGCTCAGTTTATTTATTTTCGCAATTGCTCTTGCCCTAAACATTCATTTTTCCTTGTTCTATAAGGATATAAGTGGCATTTTTGAGCACTTTTGAGACAGAATCCATAGTCCTTCTAATCAGAAATCAAACAGAATCTGCCTGACCACATCAGTTGTTACCTTATTTTCTCTCCTATCCTCCTTTCCTTTCATGTTTCCTTTTATTTTTTCAGCAGAAAAATAATCAATATTCTGGTTCAAAAATTTTCGAGTAGTATATTATTCATAATCTAATTCTTGATCTTTTTTAGAACAACTGTAATGAAAATTTCAAGGCTCTTTATGGCTTTTTATTTTTTTTAGGCTTTTATTTCTCTGATAAAATCCTAAAACTTGAGAGGAAATTATGCGCCATTAAGTGCAGTCAGGCTGATTCAGGTTAAAGTTGACAAAATCGATGACCAAAGTACGAAACCGCATATCTTCATTGCAGGGTTTCAAAATTTCTGCTCCTATTTTATTTTTTTGAAGAGAAACCAGCAAACTTTACACCTTGAAATTCATACAGATTTTTCTGCTGGTAAAGAAGAAAAATCAGGAAGTTCTCCAGAAATTATGTTGACCAGTTTTTCAAGGAAATAATAAAGTACGACAGAAAGTCTGCAATGTTGCAAACAGAGATAAGTTATTTTGCACTTTGGCCATCGAAATGAAATTCAAATTATTTACTTCAGATCGACAACCTCAAAGAATATGACCGCCCTATGACTGAAGGACAAAAATTCGAGTAAGGACTTTGTTGACAAGATTTCCATTTGACCTTGCGAGGATAGAAAATAAAATGAAAGAAGAATATGCTACATACTTCCTGAGACAGAAGAATTATATTACAAGAGCAAATTGCCTACGAGAAATGAACGATATGAACAAAACTAGATGAAAAAAGCCATTAGTTTACTAGTAATGGTCTACGTTATCAATTGTAAATGGTTATTTTTGTGCTAGAAGCAGGCAAACAAGATCTGTAAATTTTTACTTTAAACATCATTTAGTTTTGTAAATTCCTTAAATTCAATTTTCTCCCTCTATTACAGGAGATCCAGAAATCTCAGCGAGAAAAAACGAAGGGATCAGTTCAACATGCTGATTAATGAATTGAGCTCAATGGTGTCTACGAACAGTCGGAAAATGGACAAATCTACAGTTCTCAAATCCACAATTGCTTTTCTCAAGAACCACAATGGTAAGTATCTGCAAGTTTTTTATCATACCTCACTTATTCTATTGTTATGTGCTCAAAAATTCAAAGTATTCAGATATTTTTTTAATGGGGATTATTTTCTGGAGTTGGAGGACAAGGCCCAAAGGCAATAAGTTGCAACTTCATCCTAGATTTGTCAGTTTTTTCTTTCAAGAAAACTTGGAATATTTCTGCACTTGTATCTTCAGAATCACTATTATGTAGCTTGGCAACTTGGCTCTGAAAAATCTACCTTATCGCACCTTTTTTTTTTCTTTCTTATTTTAGGGATCAAATGAGGAAAAACTTAACGCACTGTAATTTTTGAAATTTTTTTAAGTGCTTTAGCTCCCCCAGTAAGTTTGGTTCAAAAATACTCTGGTCAACAAAATATTTAAATCATTGTGTCTTGTTTGAGTGAGAATATTTCCCTCTCAAATTTGACCAACAAATTCTCCTGTTGCCAAAATGTTCAAGCAACATAAACATTTTCCTCTTCATGCATAATGGGCCAAACCGTTGAGATAGGTAGAAGAATGAGTTCATGACAGAAACTTTATTGAGGCATTCATGCTCAAACGAGTTAATTTTTTCCTTGTGAAACCTATCATTTATCTTTATCACTGTGAAATAAAAACGATCTTTGCGGAAAATTTTCAGTGGAAGAAAGTTTAAAACACTTTTAAACTATCATTATTTAGAGAGCTATGAGAAAATATTTTTGTGCCCGGAGGATGTCTGGTTTCATGAAGAGGTTATCTGTGATTTACTCGTATTAGCAGACCACCAATGTACGTTTTGGTCCTTACTTCCTCCTTACCATTTTTTCTTTTTGTTGTCTTCCAGAAATAGCAGTGCGCTCAAGAGCGCATGAAATTCAAGAAGATTGGAAGCCCTCATTCCTCTCAAATGAGGAATTCACACATCTAATTTTAGAGGTAGGTCCATTTCTATTTCATTATTCACTTGTAACTTGTATTCAAGACTAGAATTATTTTAAACGTGACACCAGTTCAGTTTTGGAAATGCTTGCCACCAAATGCAAAATTCTTTGCCCACCAACTGAATATGTGACTGCCGTATTTGTAAAGAGAATAGTTAAGAAATAGTTTTAAATCAATTTCAGAATGAATAGGTTTTCTCTTGAGATAGTCGTCTGTAAAATCAAGGTGTCTCCGAGTCTGAGAAAGGAAAACCTGGGTTAATTTAACTTATTGATCCCTCAGACTTTCATATGAACGTATTTCTGTCAAACGGAACTAAGCGCCATTGGGGGAGGAAGGTAGAAGGGGGCTTGGATTGGCAGCGGAACCGGGCGTTGGGCTCACTCTGTCCTATACTCGCAATGCTTTTCCATGGCGCTTAGGTCCGTTTGATAGAACGCGCTATCCGGCATTCCAAATTCCTCAAACAGAACTCAAATTGGCGCTTAATTCCGTTTGGCAGAAATACGTCCATATGAAGTAGAGGAATTTTTTTTCTTTTGCTAGCTTTTACTTAATCCTCTGAGTTTTTCATGATGCTCAAAATCGAGGCTCTGGCAGTTTCTTAAAAAGAGAACAAGTGAACTTTTTAAGAAGTAAGAACTAATGTTCAAAATTTCCTCTTTTTTTAGGTGCTCAATAAAAGCATTAATTATTTAAGTCTTGTTGTTCCATACTGTTCGAAAAAACATAAAAAAGTCTGATAAAAGTAGATGTAAAATTTTGTTACTTACTTGTGGTAAAATTTAATTAATGGTGACGCGTTTCGGAGCTTAGAGCTCCATCACCAGTCGGCAGTGACATCATGATGGAGCTGCAAGCTCCAAAATGTACTTATCTGCCATTAATTAAATTTTCTCGCAAGTGAATATCGACATTTTATACATTTTTTTTATCATAATTGACTTGTGGCTATTTCCTTCCACAAAGTTTCTGGGAAAAAGTCTAAAAAACTTTTTCCTGAGCTCTTTTGGCAACAGGAAATCAAGCAATTTTCATCTCCGATTCTTACGTTTTTCAATTTTTTTTTCAGGCATTAGATGGCTTCATTATCGTTTTTTCTCTGTCAGGCCAGATCATCTACATATCTGAAAGTATAACGTCATTATTGGGGCATCTACCTGTAAGTGAAGTTTGCTATACAGTTAACATTCAACATCTAGTTCAAACCTTTTTGTAATCAGGGCCTATTTTATGGACAATTTCGTCGGAAGTTTAGCATAAGTCAGCATGAGGAAAAGAAAAAAAAATCCTTGTGGAAGTGTTTGATCATACCGTTTGGAAATCCATAAATAGTGGAGTCAGGGAATTAGTGTATGAAGGAATTACGGAAATCATGAATCATTGTAGCGTTTTTATTGCGTTCAAACTTTTTTTCCATGAATGGGTCTCCACTGAATAGTGCAACATTAGTCTCATCAAAGTCTGCCAGCAGGTAAATACAGACTCAGCACTGTTAGTTTTGCAAATTCTGAACTTGAAAAAATTATCATATTTTTGCTTTGCTGATATTCATAAATCGTCAAAATCCATGAACTTTTTGTTTTTCCCAGTGGCGTGGCGTGCTTTGCGATAAATCGATTGATCTACCATTTAAACGTATGGGAATGGATCGATTAACAGGGTGTTCGCAATGAACACCATAGTAATCGATTCTTTGCCATAGCTTCCAATGGGGAAATATCGATAATCGATCATTCACGCCTCGCCACTGTTTTTTTTGCTGTTTTTGAGACACTGACCACGGAAAATACAGTTCTAAACCTATTACTTATGTGAGGAGACAATATATTTCCAAGACCCTGCACTAACAATGTGAGCAATGCTAACGGGCAAGACAGAAGTTTCATTCAGAGGTTAAAGCTACTTTTCGCCTAATAATGATAGACAAGCAACTTATTGAGTACAAAATTTACCAAATAACGACTTACGATTTTTGGAGTGAGTACTTTTCCAGGCGACTCTTTGCAAATTAGGTAAGGATTGCTAAATCAATTGCTCAGCTTTTTAATTATCTGTTATTATTAGGTGAATCTGAGCGTTGACTTGGGGTAGTAACTTTTACACAGTAGGGAAGATAATAGTGCAGGGTCCATAAAATATATTTTGTCTGTTTTAGTGTCAGCGTTTCTAACAGTTACTAATCGAATTGTTTATTTAGTACACTGAAGGGAAAAAGGTAATGGTATTTTTGTTCGGCTCGGTCAGGTGATTCAAAACAAAAAATTCTCTCATTGACTAGCGGGCACCGTTCTTTGCCACAACCACAACTATGAAAGCAAGGCTACAATGGATCTATCCTGGATTTTAATGATTCTGATCCTAAGCACATAGTGTTAAACTTCTCCCTGAAGTGCTCCAAACCTCAATTTCTCAGTTTATTGTGCTCTCTTTTGCATCGTGCCTTAATCATTACTTTTATTAGTTTTACACTGATTTACATGTATTTTTTTGGCATCCTTTTATCTTTTAATCTTCTTTTTGATTTTGATTGTTTGAAACTCAATTTACCGTCATCAAAAGTCCTCAATTTTTTTTTTTTTACAGAGTGACCTTCTCAACTCCAGTGTGTATGATTTGGTGTCAGAAGAAGATTATAAAGAAATTTTCAATGTTCTGAATCACCCAGCAGTTAACATCCAATATAATGCAGACAAAGGTATTCAAAAATTCACTTGCTGCTTTCTCAGAATCAATTTCAGCCGAGTTATTTTTAAAATACTTGTACCCTATGGAATATATTTCAAAATTTCATACTAAAGCATAAAAATAAATTGCTGTGCTGAACCTTTCTTGGGAATACACTCTAGTTGGTATTTCATTTCCCTGCAAGTTCTTGGGACTATTTTTGCATTTCCCTACATAATACAAAGGAATAAAATAAAATCGTTTCATTGCCCCGCAGCAAAAAAAAATTAGATTTTCATTGTCCCACACATAACTTATTAGACTCAATGTCAGGCAAATTATTGTAAAAGATTCTTTTTGCACGTGTTTTCTTCTGTGTTGATTTTAATTTGGGAATAAAGTGTGCCTGTCAGTACTTAGCTTAAGGAGTTCCCTCATGGGAGTAGTATCTGAAAATTTGGTTCAACTCAAACTATGAATTACCTAACCTAGTAAGCACATCGCAGGCAACTGAGACCAAATGACAAAGGTGCGGAGGAACAAAACTGTAAAATTTTTGCGCAGGGCTGTGTAACAATTATGTTTCATTTCCCCGCACTTTTCATGGCACTGCAATAAATTGGTTTCATTGTCTTGTGCTATCAATTTTGTCGCATTGCTCCACACACCTTAATAGGGTCTGTTTCACAAAGCAATAGTCGTAGGGCGTTGCATTGTTACCTTTTCTCTGCCCTTCGAATAATTTTTTATTTACTTCGCACTTAAATAATGATTTATATTTGTCAATGTAAGTCAATCTCGGCTGATGCTTATTCATGACATCTTTTCAATTTCAGAAAATAAAATTTCCTTTACGTGCCACTGTAAGAGAAATGACATAGATTCTAAAGACGGACAAATGTACGAGCCTGTACAATTTATTGGCTACTTCAGTAAGTTTCAAAATATATCCTCTTTGAACTCTACTTTTTTGTTTCTTTCCATTCTTCAGCAAGCTATCTTTACTGTTGGGTGTAAAACTTCCACGTCAACATACTTTGAAATTCAAGCTAAGAATATCTCTTAATATACTAAACTTCAATTAACTTATGGTCATCTAATACATCCTAATTTGTGTTGCATACGATTGTGTGATGTAAAAATTTCGAAATATTCTCAATTTAGTCATTCAATCTTAATTTTGTAATATGCAACTTAGACTATGCCGTTAGTTTTCCCATGCAAATAAGTGCTCTAATGTATGGACTAGAAATTTTAGTTCCTCAGCGCACAATGCAGTCCATTTTAAAGCTTAGTACCTTTCGTTCTCATAATCTCATGCCATGCTTCCCTGTCCTTTGTTAATTGTAAGTGTCTATTTTTGGAAAGTGTCTTACTTATTGTTCTTTTTCTCTATTTATTTTACAGGATCAAAAACAGAATCCACTTCCACCGACAGCGGAGGATCTGAAAAAATGTATGAGTTTTCAAATGAAAGCGACTCTAGATATCTAAGCTCACCAGATGATTCAAATGAAAGTAAAAGGTGTGGTTTTTAATAAAAAAACTTTCTCCCATGTATTTATTGCAGTTATCAAAATTAACAGAATTGTTGTAATGGAAATTCATAGTTGAATTTGGGGTACCTTTCAAGCAATTTCTACAGAATTAGTCCGTATAGTTCAGAAGGCATTGGATTGCGATCAGTAATTGCTCACATATCTGGCTGGAGAGTAACCATGAGCTCATTAAAGTTCTTTAAGTATTGGCCTGCATGGAGGAATAATGCTTGCTTCTTTGAAGGTGTTGAAAATATGTTGGAATAAACTTACTCGCTCTGCTGGCCAAATTCTTTTTTTTACCACCTTGTTTGGATACTTGACATTAACAATTTACATCCAGTTGCCAGTGAAGCTAATCCTATGTTGTGTGGCACTGTAGATTATGCACAAATTTTACACGAAAATAACTTTAAATGATAAAGATAACGCTATGAACAATGATCTTACATGACACTGATTGAAATGATTATATGACACTGTGATAAAGCTCCTAACCACAAAAATTACTGTAAACACAACTCATCCAATATATTGGAATGATGGGGGGAGGGGGTATTGGCTGAAACGTTACATCGTTTGGCTAAAAAGTTTATCTTGAACTCAAGTCATAACTTGAAAGTCATGCAATTAGTCTCATTTGAACATAAAATCTAGCATTCAATTAAGTTAATTTGTGTCTATTAATCACGCCTTTTTTTCCAGATTAATTTTTGTTGGAACAGGGAGACTTGAAACTCCTCAGCTCATAAGAGAGATGTCTGTCGTTGACTCCGCTAAAAGCGAGTTTACGTCAAGACATAGTTTAGAATGGAAATTCCTTTTTCTGGACCACAGGTTCGTCTAGTTGTAAATGATTATTCTTACTCATTGACTCCCCTACCTTCTGATACTTTGATTTAAGTCACTAAATTTTTTCTTGCTGCACATGAACATGTTTTATTTAAATCTAAGGGAATCAAAACTAAAATTATAAAATTTCCCATTAACTGAATTTTATTTTTACCTAATCTTGTTAAACTGCATTAAAATGTTTGCTCGATGAAGACTCTATTATTGTCTTAATAGTTAGTGTGAGTATCATTTTCTCATGGCCTGAAAAAAAGAATAACGCATTTTTAGGCCAGAGTGTTGGAATACCATGAAAATAAACCGATGGAATAGAAAATAATGAAAGCACTCTTGGCCACTTGAATTTCAACTTTTATGGCACCAAGTCATATCGCAGCCTTTTTTCTTTAGTTTTCATCACTCACTTTTGACAGCTCACCCCTGGTGAAGCTCTTAGGGTGGGTGCAGCAGTAACAGTTGCCTTATGAAGTCCTCTAATACTTCAACTTTTTTTTTAATTTTGAGAAATCACTCAACTTTAATTTGGAGATCTTGAATTAGGCATGATCTGTAGCCTGATCGGTTTTTTCAATCATGGTAATTTTTGAAGATTTTTTCCTCTGCTATGGAGTCTCTTAAAATGTTGAATATGTTATTGTTCTTCCGTTTTGGTTGGCTCCTCCAGATAACTGCAATAGACTACTAGACAGGGTACGAATTTCAGCATTCTGATACATGTTTCTTAAACAAAATTTCACGTAAAACACAGCGCGCACAACGAAAATTACTGAAATTAACTCCTTACGAAGATATTTAATGATTCTTGATGCGTAAATTCAAACCACCCGCTCACGAAAACTCAACGCTCTAAGTGATTCACATCGCGCGCTAAACGTTATCATGACAGTCTCTGCTATATTAAAATCTGGCAACCTCAATTTTGACGCTTTGGCTCAGCTATAGCAAATTGCTTATAGTTTGAACAACAAATGGTGGGAAATGAACATTGCTCGATTGAGAAGATTGCTTAAACCGTTGTAGTGCACGGTTTGACTAACGTAGAGCTTTGAGTTTCTTGTGAGCGGGCAGTTCAAATTCCTCGTAACCAATGTGAAGTAAAAACGTTAATATCTTCGTTAGGAGTTCGTTTCAGTAATATTCGTTGCGTTAATCGTGTTCTACGTGAAATTCTGGTTAAGAAACATATATCAGATTGCTTAAATTCGCACCTTGTCTAGTGGTCCATTAAAGGTATAGGGGTTTCAATTTTTATTTTTTTTTTGGCATTCGTTAATACCTCCAAAACATTTTCCGTTTATTCTGGAAAGTCCTTTAAAATTTTATCAGCTGTCTCTTGTGCGGTCTTTTCACTTAGGTTCAAAATCTCACTCTCCCCTGCTCCAAACACCAAATGAGAGGCTTGGAAGACAAGGCGCATAAGTGCAGTCTCGGAAAAAATTGAGATACTAATGATTGCAAGTAAATCAAGTCCTAATACATATTCTGTGAAAAATTCGCCCCAAATTCCAATTTTTAAGCATCAAAGAGTCAGTTTGAACTTTCTTTCTGCCTTAAGGACCGTGTAATTTCGGAACTTCAAACCCGCGTTTCTTGAAATAGCAAAAACGGTACTTATGCACTTTGTTCTCCAAGCCCCTCGAATATCGAATTCTGTCATCAAAAGTTCTAGAATATAAAAACAACTAAAAAACAGCTGCTCAACATTTATCTTTCCATTTATTTTTGCACAAAATTCCAAATAGTTTTGCAATTTTCAGGGCGCCTCCGATCATCGGCTACCTGCCTTTTGAGGTACTGGGAACCTCTGGTTACGATTACTACCATGTTGATGATCTCGACAAAGTCGTGCTGTGCCATGAAGCTTGTAAGTACTAAAATAGAAAATCAAATGAGACAAAAACCGTGTTCTGCTATAAAAGAAAACTATTTATCTTTGGCTTCCTCACTGGAAGCTTAGCCTCTTCTGTTTTTTTCAATATAAAATTCTAATCTAATATACTCTCTCCTTGCTAATGGACTAATTGGTCAACTGTCGTTAGAACGCAAGAAAAGAATTCCACATCAGTTATGTTTGCCAAAGTTTTGATGACTGCAACTCGAAAAGTAGATAATACATAGAATAATGAAATCTTTTTAATTTAAGTTTTCACACTCAGTGTCATAGGAAGTACGTATCATCCTCAGAAAAATATGGTGGATGACTATGGTAATTCTAGAAAGTTGGCAACACTGTTGATACTTCGTTTAAATCTATTGAATGTATCGATTGTAGTGATACAGGCTGCCTCACCGAGAATCAATTGCTTAACATACATTTGATCACAATATCCTTACAGAACTAAAGTGGAGCCTCCAGTGATTGCCCTTTATCAAATCCTTCTCTCTTTCCCTAAGATCTCGCCATTTTTTTTGTAAATCCTCTGAATTTCTAACTTTTTAAGTAACCTGAATAACCTATTGAATCTACTAATTTTTTCATATTTTTTACCCCATTCTAGTGATGCAAAAAGGAGAAGGCACATCTTGTTTTTATAGGTTTTTAACTAAGGGCCAGCAGTGGATTTGGTTGCAAACTAGATTCTACATAACTTACCATCAGTGGACTTCAAAACCTGAATTTATCGTTTGCACCCACCAAGTTGTTAGGTATGCTTTATTGTTTTTTTCCTATTTTTAGATAGTTATTCCCATTTGTTCCAGAATTCAACAAGAGCCTTGTTTGCTTCTTTTTTGCCGCAGGGGAAATTTGCAACACTGAAGGATAGAAAAAGAATTGAAGTAACAAGTGACCATAATCACTGATAGAATAGCTTTACAATTATTAAAAATCCATTGTAACAAAGAGTAGAGTATCGATATTTCCTAGAAGAATACTAGTTTGAAATCCAACAGGGCGGTGGCGTACTTTTACCTTTAAAATTTAAGTGTAAATTTTACACTTTAGTAGTTGCACTACTGAAATAGGAAACTTATGAAAAATTGTTCATCATTTGTTTTCTTACTTTTTCAGTTATTTGAACGTAATGAAGCAAATGCGGCGGCAGGCAGGGGCAGGAGTTAATGACGACAGCAATAGCACGGGTGAAAGGAGTGCTTCAACGAGCGCGTCGGCATACAGAAAATCTTCGAACAACAGTCGGAGTAATAATCGATATCTTAGTAAATGTAGCAAAGGTATGTTCAAGAGTTCTTCATTTTGCTGCTTTCCCAAAGTGTCCAGTCAGAAGTATTAAGAATGAAATGGGGTTTTGAACATTTTAGTCATGATTTTCGGGACTAGTTGTAAAAGTTTTTAAATTTAAAAGAATTCAACCGCCAGTAACAAGGCTCGAAAAAGCACATTAAACCAAGATGTTGTGGCTGGAAACACCACAGCCTCCCTCAGTTAGAAAAAAACGTATTAAAATTTAAAATTTTAAAAACTTGGTACTTGGTTGTACCTTTCCAAGAAGAGGTGAAAAATGTTCAATTTATAATTCACATGGAGTGTGAAAAAACTTCTGGAGGAAATCAAAGAAGCGCCTTTCTACCTTCATTTTATTTTTTGTTCAAAGATTCATTTATGATGCGTATTTTTTAATTTATATTTTCTTCACAGGGAAAAGTTCACATTATGAAAGCAGACTATCAAATAAATCTCAATTTTATACCCCTGGTGACAGCTCAAATTCAACAACATCTTTATCAACGGATTCTTCCTCACTTGTCTCTAGACATCACACATCCGTAAGTCAAGTCCACTAATATGATTTATTTTTGTAATTCTTCGTTCTTTTACTACATTCAATGCTGAAGCGTCCTCAGAGTTAAATGAAAAGAGTCTCTCCCAAAGGAATGATAGTAACCCAGAATCGATGGTCAAAGTGCAGAACTACAAATCTCCATTTGCAACGTTGCAAGCTTCCTGTCATATGTTATTTTTTCTTTGGAAAACTAATATGCTTAATTTTTTTAAAACTGACTTGATTTTTCTTCTCTATCAGCAGATTATTCTATATAAATAAAGTATGAAGTTGGCCTGTTTCTCCTCAAAGAATAAAATTAGAGAGAAAATTCTGAAACACTGCGATGAAGATGCGGTTTTGTACTTTTGCCGTTAATTTATTGTATTATTATGATATACCAAGCAAATAGTATCATAATTAAACTTTCTACAATGAATGAATGAAGGAATGAATTTTATGACTATTTTATCGACATTCCCTTTTTTAAAAAATTGCAAATATACTTGCTTACCTGGGTGGTATGCTATTACCGACAGTACGTATGTTTTATCAATTGCGATTTTTGGTTTATGTTATAAAAGTAAGGATAATCAACTTTTTTTTCCTTCCTCACAGAGACAAAGGACAAATAATGCTTCCAGCCATTCTAGCCAACAAATTCCCCAGTCGCGATCAATGAGTGTGAAACCCCAACCAGCCATGACCTTCTACGAAATGCCACCAGCTGTCTATAATCTTGCTGCAGTTCCTTCTTATCCAATTCAAGGAACTGTCAGTCCAAATGTACCCCCTGAGGTTTGTTTTGCTCAACCACTAATTCAGATTATTTCATTTTTGTTAGAATCAAGTTCCGTTTTTCCAGAAAAATCGCATTTCTTAGCAAAATAAAAGTAATTGTGACGCTCTTTGAAGACTTCATACGGGAACTAACAGGATTTGGTAACTACCAAACTTGATCAGTTTCCTCAGAATTTCTGAAGATCATTCTACAAGAATCTAAATAAAATTTTACCAGCTCGATGAAAAGTTCAGGTGCCTCCATGCTGAAATATGTAGTCTTAATTCCCTCAAATTTGTTTAAAGTCTAAAAACTTATCGTTAGATAAGAAAATTTTATAAATACGTATAGTAAAACAACATGTTTCAAAAATGACACCCCCCTTCCCCTCATCCACTAGGTTCCCCTCAAATTTTGTCTATTTTTAGTGTATTTTCCGAAGAAAATTTTTTATGCACTGGAAATTGTAATAACATCTGATTGGAGTTTCTCTTTTTCTTTCAGCTTTTAAGAACAAGTCAGCCTTTAGTTATGGCCTCAAACCAGTCTGAAATTCAAGATCAACTTCAAAGAAAGCACGAAGAACTACAACAGTTGATAGTACAACAGCAAGAGGAACTGAGAAAGATTCACGAACAACTGATCATGGCCAAATGTGGTTTCTTGCCCCCAATGGGGAACGTGAGTAGTCTTATGCTTTTAGATTGAGAAATTTCTACCGCACCTAAAACTAAAGATTGGTTGATGATGTGGAGATTTTGTCTATAACTAAGCAAAAGTCAGCGCAATGAAAAGAAAAGAATTTAAGTGAAGGTTTTGAACAGGGAATCAGAAAATGAAGAAACTTTGGAAACCCTACAACTGTTTTTGGATGAGAAACAATATCAGCATTCAGAAGAGCAAAGATTACTCTCTTCCCTCTGCAAAGGGTGCAAGTGGTTAATACGTTCATTACAGAGCAAATCATGGTGATTTTTTCAAGTGTTTGCCACAGGCAAAAGCAGTTTTTGACCATTCATTTCTCCAACATGTGTATACTTTATTGTCAAGCAATGAGAATACTAGCTGTAGATGTACTGTGAGGGTAATTGTATAATGAACTTTATAGACGCATGCAAGCGCAGCGTTAGTGGCACGGCAGTCTTTTGTAATAATGATTTACAGCCCTCCCATTTCACCAATTTTCTTGGCGTAACAGGAATGTGCGAGCAAAAACATTTCAGCAGCAAACGTATGCCCCCTCAAATGTGTTGGTAACCCTTTTCAAGGCTAAAAGGATAGAAAATTTGCAGAAGTATGAAATTTTATGAATTTCATGTTTAAGGGGAAACTTCAGAGTGAATAAATTGAGCCTTTTGATATCCTCAGTTGTAAACTTGAACAGTTATTAGAGAATCTGTAACGAAATGGCCCAGTCTGCTAAAATAATGTGTTCAAGTGAGAAATGCTGCCTGATGACATCATAAAGCGGCGACCTTTTTCAATTTTATATCGATTTTCCTACAATTTCGCACATTAGTAAAAAGTTATAAAATCGCTGCGAACTCTTTTCATGAAGCTGTGAAATTTTCCAAGCTATTTCAAATTTTTCTAGCCAATTCTCCATTCTTTCATTGATTTGGTTAAGTTTCTTTTTTTTTTAGTATCTTTCAGATAAAACTGCCAAAAATAATTTATTTTTAGTTTTTTGACTCAAAGTTATTCTTTGCTTCAGGCTCCAACACTTTGCCCCGGAGGAAGTGAAAGTTCAACTTCTGTTGAAGCGCAAGCGAACTACGCAACAAGACCAGCAATGATGCTTAATCTACATCAGGTAAATCTTATGCTTGTATCTAATGCAATTTGGTTGTCTTGCAAAGAATTGTTTGCACGAATTAAAATTTTGGAAAGTTCTAACATAATTCGAGGGGTGACCTCCCAATCTTTCCCTTCGTCAAAGGAGGGGGCAGCGGCAGCCGTCTTCATCAGGTCATCAGACTCCTCCACCTTACCATTAGTATTTTGTCACCGCAGAATCAAAACTGTTAGGTTGGTTCTCTAATTTCTAATGGAAGATAGAAAAAACTGCACTACTTTGGTCATTCTCAATGAGAAGTAAAATCCATATTCCAGCTTTATTGTCTAAATTTCACTCAAAGACAATAAGCCCTTAACTATGAAATTGTTCAAAATATTCCCAAACAATAGTTTCAAAAACTGACAGATTTTTGGTGTTGATCAGTAATGAATGGGTCAGTTGCGCTGGTCACAGAATTGTACTTTGATGCTTGATTCATGCTGATTAGCTAAAAATGACAAGATCTGTCCAAAAAGCAACTTTCTACGTTCAGTATTAACAAGGATATTGCGCTTTGAAAAATGCGGTATATGATGTGATCCACCGTGGTAATGACACCCTTGGTTTCTTCCACCTTGCTCTTTTCAATCAGTGAAACTAACATTTGCAGTGGCCACTCAACGAAGAACCTGGATGAAAGCAAGGTGGAAAAAATCAAGAGTGTCACTACAGCGGTGGATGACATCATAAAACGAATTTTTCAAAGCATGATATCTCTGTTGATATTAAACATAGAAAGTTGCCATTTGGACAGATCTTATTATTTTGAGCTAATCTACAAGAATCAAGCATCAAAACACGATTCCGTGACCAGCGCAACTGACCATTATCACAAGGAAAGAAACTTGTGGTCCACTTCAAATGAAATTAGCTTCTTACAAATGTTCTCCAATTTGGGAATGTCTCATAGAAATTTTTGATTCAACTCTTTGTTCATATTTTGCAGCCGAACGTCCAAGCGCAGTCCTCCGAAGAGTTGATTCCGTATCAAATGTCTCAGCAACAAGCACAACTTCTGCTCTCATCAAACATGACTACGCCCAACTCTTAATGAAAGTAAGCTGTTAGCCCTAAGGAAAAATTTTTATTTTTTATACTTTTTTCTCAATTAAGTCAGTTCAAATTTTAAGATTGATGTTTCCCCCTACAAGGAGGAGTTCCACCCTCAATGTTTAATCAATTTATTTGGAAGACAATACATCAACTTTTCCAATAACTTTCTCGGTGATCATATTTTCTCTCTGTTGCCAACTTGTGCACAGGCATGGAAATTGTCTTACTAAATGGGTTTATTTATTTTTTTTTTCCTAGATAACAATGGTTCAAAAATTCTTTTTCATACGTGGCTTGATTTTGAGCTAGTTCAGCTCTGAATCTGAGTTAAGTAAGAAGAAAGAAGGAGGTAATCTTGTTCTTTGTGGAATGTGCAAAATGTAACTGCAGTAAAGTGATTGTAATACTTAAAAAAATATTCCTCCTTCTAAGAGAGAATAAGGAAAGTGAAGACAGATGTTTCTCCCATCTTGGCAATAATTTGCTTTGCTTTTGCAATTTAAACAAAAAATTTGACTTATTATCCTTTTACTTTTCCTCCAAACCACTCTCAAAATTTAAGGGAAAAAAAACATTAAATCCTCAGATTTGGTTTTCTTTTTTGCTTCAATCTGAATTTTTGTACACCAGTCAGAAAATTTCTTTTATTTTAACACGCAGACTGCCAATGGCCAGACACTCAGGCGCCCATCATTGCGCCCGCTTGGAGCTTACAGAGACTTACATGCACATAATGGTAAAATCATAGCGCTGCAGAAAGCATTAAACATGGGCCATTGGCGGTAAAAAAATTAATAGTTATCAGGTTTATTCTAAAAAGAAAAATCTGACATTATACATCACGATAAAGCATGCTGCTTGTAAAAACACTCCAAGGAAAATTCGAAGTTTAACTCCAAATTATTTTTGCAGTCATGACTCTTTGAAATTTACTCACAAAATTAAAGACATTTTGGGTATTACTGGTTAAATATTCAAAAATTCTCCCATTTTATCATGAATAAAGAAATTTGAAGCATCGTAAGAATCCCTATTTGAGCTCATTTAGTAATGAACTAACCATCCAAGCATCTTTTCCCTGTACACTGTTCCATTATCGATTTATGAAGGCCGCTGCATATCGTCGTATTTCCAATTTTCATTTTTCTTCCAGTTTTTTAAGGAGCTCTGCAAGCAGCTTTGAAAAAATATGTACGGCAGTCTTTAGCAGTCTAAAAACCTAGGGTTCAAGACAAGGTTTCCTTTCAACAACCAAATGTTCATCCTATTTTCAATGGTGGATTGACCTGGTACATTTTAATGTCAATGATTATGGTTATCATAGTTTAGTGGGCGTATGTCTATCAAAGCGCTTTGACCATTAAAAGTATAATTTTTAGCTACTTACAGATCATTTACTTGAATTTCTCATGATTTTTTAAAAGTTTGATCATCAAATTGAAGGCTGCTTTGTCTTTGATTAGTATAGAAATAGTTATTACTATGTTCTCTGTTGTATATACTTGTTAAAACAATTATGGGAACAAAAAATTTGTTAAATTTTTAACTTTCACATTTCGTATTTTAATGTAATCCTGAATGGAATGTTTCTACCCTGAACTGTATTCATGGTGTACCTAGCATAATTTTTGTACCTATAGCTTTTCTTCTATCTGTAATAAGTATGTGGTATACTAAATACTCAGGTTTTGTTATTAATTCAAATATTTTACCTAGCTAATAGTTGTCAGAAAAAGACCGAAGATTCTTTGAAATTTGCCTGTCCATGAAATTTTTGTCGTATTTGTCCCCACCCATTTGCCACCACTTGTTTTTGAAAACAGACTTAGTCTACAGCTGAACGTCACCACTTTATACGATGTACTTTCTCTAGGCTCACCACTTTTTCTTTCTTCTAGTTGCTTCCTCGATTGATATTTTTCTTAGTGAATTTTGGAAAAAATCTCATTGGTTTTACTTGTAAATATCAAAAGAAACTTAAAATAACCAGTGAAAAAAATTGATAAAATTTCACAGTTCAAGCTCCTACTTGCCTCACAATGGGACTGTCACATGATTCTAAAAATAGCATAATGTACAACAAACAGGCCACTAGACAGGGTATGAGTTAAAGCACTACGTATGTAGAATTGTGTTCCCTCTTCAGAATTCCACTAGGAAGACGAATCATGTGATAGCTAGTCTAAAAATCAACTTCAGGTATTCACAGTTAACATTGAGTGAATGGCAAAAATACAAATTACGTCATTTATATGATCTATCTTCCATTTGATCCTTGTTAAAAATACTTCTTAACATCTCAGTCCAATACCTGGTTTCCGAACTTCCGACTGTGTGAATCGTTTTGTACGTAAGATTTTGAAGAGGAAACATGTTACGTTTTCTTCTAATTCAAACCTTGTTTAGTCGCTCATTATTTGTAAAATTTAGCAAGAAATGCATTTGAGTACTTATAAAAGCTCTAGTGATAAAGAGTTAATGTAAAGTTACCCATTAGCACTGTTGACCAACGGCCTTAACCACCATGGATCTCGAGTAAACAAATCAGTAATACGGCTCGTATTCATGAAAATGTCCTCGGAAGTTTTCTGTTTTTGTAAATTTATCTTATGAGTGTATAAGCCTGGAGCAACTCACCACCTTAAACAACTGTAAATTCTCTTGAATGTAAACAATAGTGGTAGAGACGCAACGGTCAGTTGTACACGTTACACCAAGAAATCTCTTGATAAGATATTTTTCTGTTAAAAGGTGGTTAAATTTATAGCGACTTTGAAAGTTGTTTCCTAAGCTAAAATTTAATAATAGACAAACGAAGAAACATTTCTCTCTTTAATTTGAAAGAATTTTCCATAGAGGAATGGAAATATTTTTAAACGGTTCCATTTGATTCTAGGTTTTGTAACTTTTAGGAAAACATCATTCGATATTTTTTGATCCGTCATTCCTTTTATAATCGCCCTCTGCCATTCTGGAAATGTTAGTAGTTCATAGAAGGTAACATTCATTTTCCCAGTAAGAGGCATCCTCTGACTGCCTGATCAATTTGACAGGCATCTTTTTGTAATTTTTTTATACATAATGTATTAAATTTTTCGAACCGAGAGAAGTTTAAGTGCTAATACTTGTTTTTAGTTACTATCAATGGTTAATCAATCTCTATAGTGCACTCACAGCTCTATGAAAGTTAGTTTTCTTGAAGCATAGTACAGCAAATCTTGGATCATCCAAACTCCTTTCTGGGAGGAATTTTAATGAAACGTTCTCTAACTCAAATAGTTTTTCAGGTCTAGAACTGATAAGTGTATTCTCGCCTGAAGTTGGTCACAAATTGTTGCAATTTTTCTTGTTGTATTATGTTTGTGAATGGTGTCAAGTTTTTAGCCGCGTATTTTTAGGTTGTCTTCAGTGATCTCATCCTAATTTTTTATATCCAGACTTGACTGGCTCTCCTGTCAGTTTGGATGATCCAAAGTTTTCTTCTTTTTTTTCATCAAGGAATGCTGCATTAAATCAACAACCCGCTCAAGTCACTTCCAGAGCGTTTCTCAGTTTTTATGTTTTTAGAAGTAAGTGCTACGTATAATGCAAGCACGTTTAGAACCACAGAAAAATTTACACAGCAGATGTATGTAAATTTTTAATTTACTTTAAAAAAGTATGAAGTCTTATTCATATTATCAATTTGATTTGAGGAGGTCATTTCAAAAATTCACCATTAATGTTACCAGAAGTAAGAAGTGTGCTATGGTTTCCGATCTTGAGAGGGGTGTGGACATACTTCTGTATTTATAAGTCAAAGAAGCATTACTACATTTTCACCGATTTGAGGAATAAGGGGAAAACCATGCGACAGTTCCCTTGCCTGCTGCGTATTTTGTAAATTTAACAACCCTGTATCCAAGGCCTGGTGTTAGTTTTTATTATCAACTGTTTTACACTGATAGATCCTTTAATTAATATGTCGAGAATGTGAATTTCTTGATTTTTCCAAAATTTTCAGTTCCGCTTCTTTGGCTCTTAACTATAGAATTTAGGATGTTCGAAAATTATTATGAGGTGAACCTTTACTTATTTATTTATTTAATTAATGTCTCCTGCCTTAATGTATTGAATTCCCACAAATAACTTTTGTCTTTATAATGTATTGTTATTTTTGGAAATAGAGAAGACAAGTGGGTCTTTTTTACTTTTTAATGAGATCGTGAAAATTTTCAAGAAAACGGAAATTTTGAAGTTATACTCCACCCATACTAAATTGTGATCCTAGAACAATGCAGTCATGGATGTTATCAGAATCAGAAATATATTATAAGCCTCTTTTTGTATTGGTCAATTTTCTCTCCTCCTTTGAAGTACTAAATAGCATATTTCTCTTTGTTGTTCGACCAAATTTAAAGAGAGTTGCAAAATTCTTGTTATTAGTTCTTTATTTTGTTTTACACACTGACATTCCTTACAATTTTATTTTTTTTTTTCTTTGTCCAAATTTTAAAATTATCATTCCATTTATTGCATATCTGAGTTGTAAAACCTGAAAAAAAAAAATTATTATTATTACCTGCCTGGATTATTTTACGTTGTTATCCGAAAGTTTTGGGTGCTTTTATTCAAAGATTTTAGATCACAAATGTTTTTTGTTTTCTTTATTTGCTCTCTTCTATGTAAGTTAATCGTCAGTCAGATAATTGTCAATATTAACGATGTAGTCATCAAAAGAAGATAGAAATAGAAAAAGAAACAGTAGCCGTTTATCTTGCACTTGCTGTAAGTGCAGGGCCGGATATATGATTTTGTCACCACAAGTTTTGAAAGCTGTATCTTTTTTTTTTCCTTCTTGTTTTGTTTTGTTTTGCTTTTCAATTTTGTGTTTAAATTTACCTTCTGAAACAACAGATGGAAAAGCAAAAAAAAAGCCGTCACTTTCAAAGTCTGCTGCCCGAGACTCTAGCCCTGGAAGGCCCCCTAAACGTACCTCATGTGAAATGCAATTTTATTTCTCACTTGTCTCATACTTTCATTAATTTTTCCCGCAATCCATTTAGTTTTGAATCTACGCATCCAAGAGCCACTATCACTGCCCCAGAAAACACTTAATTATCTTGATGTTGTAAAACTGAAAGGAGTAGGACAGTTGAAAGGGTCTGGACCCTTCTCGTAGGTTGATATTGTTGTGCGACAAGGTAATTTTTAGAAATGTCTGATCATAAAACCTACCTTTTCCCTCCCATGAAAAATTTTGGGCTCTATCTCGGTTAGCACACGATAAATTAAAAAAGAACTAAAATGGCCCACCACGAAACATTACCGTATCCTAAGTTAGTTTTTTCATTTTTATTTTTGTTTTGTTTTGTTCTGTTATGTTTTTTTTCTTTGTTTTTGAAATTTTATTGAATTTTTCTAGCATTGTGTAAAAATATCCTTTTAGAGGAGTTGAAGAGGTAGTTACAGCAAGATCTTTCTTATCGCCCGCAGAATATGAGTTTTTAGATCTTTTTATTTGCTTGCAATGATGACTCTGTAGTTAAGGGCCAAAGAACATTAACTAAATTTTCACTGACATTAGAAATCAGGGAAAAACCATGTGACCGCTCCATTGCTTGCCTAGTATTTTGCATGTATTCTGGGCATGGTGGTATGTATCATTACCAATTTTTTTACACACAGATCCCTCTCTAGGTCTGATGAGAATGCTAGTAACTCCATTTCTCTAAAATTGTTAGTTACGTCTTTTCGGCTCTTAACTACTGAATCATGCCTGTTTTTCTCTAGATGGTCATTTCTTCGGGCTGTAATGTTCATGTAGCCACTCGACTATTCATGTTTCATTTTAGGTTAAAAACTTTATTGAAGCCATTATTTTCTTTTATATTGTTAGCATTTCACCTAAATCAAAAGTGAAAATTATTCTTATTGAGATAAAATGCTAGTTGTGAATTTGGCATTTTACAAAAGCTCAACGGTGCTTCAGATTTATACACATAAGGATCATCGGTGGAGTTACGAATGCTTTGAAAAATTTTTAAAAACCATAATTGTTATTGTGTTTGCAACATTGCGTCATTTAGTACACCCACTTTTTCTAGGGATTCAATCTGTTTTTCCTCTCCAGCTGTGTTTGTAATACATAAGTTACCAAACAGAAACATTTTGTATCCATAGAATGTTCCTGTTGATGAAGTGAGAAAGGTTTTTTACCCCTTGTGCTGCGTCAGTACCACTAGTTTCTTAATGAATGTAAACGTGGGTCTCTAATGCCAAGTATAGATGTTGAATTGCATAAAGAGCTCCATGTTTTGGAAAACCGTGGAGTCTAATTTTAGGTAGAATTTTAGGCTAATTTTTGCACAAATAGTTTACTTGACTGTGTAGTGAATTTTTTTAATGAAGAAAGTAAAATTCTTATTTAATTCTAGTTCTTTGAGAGTAGATGAAAAGCTATTGAAACTCAGGAGAAGGGTGTATAAAATGCTCGATTTTGTGATCCGTGAATGGCTACAAAAATGAGCCAAATCTTGAGTAGTGAGGCAATCATCAAAAGTGATGACCTTTTCATCACTTTGAAGAATTGAGGTCAATCGCACATTTTGCCCTCTATTCGGACATTTTGTCATGAAACAATGGATTTTTTTTATGAGCTAGAAATTTGGTTGTGAATAAAGATGACAGTGACAGTGGTCTGAATTTTGGAACTTTTTGCATCCCTGCTCAAATGGAGTTCAACATTTCTGTTCAGCATTAGAGACACCCTTTATTTTTGTATAATGCACCCTGCTCTTTAAGTTTATTGTATAATAATATTTATAGCTTAAGGCTAAAGGATCATCACCACATTTCCAACGATTCCAGATATTGTAGATTAGTAATATATCAACCGCTTGGCCTGCGATGCAATTTGCTGTCTTTGGAATGTGTAGATCATTCCTTGCATCAAATGTGGTCATTTTTTTAATTGTTCAGAACTTTCTGTAGGCGTGTCATGAATACATAAGACTTGATCTTCTTGAAAATGTCAGCCATGATCCCGTGGCTCCAAGCTACAAAGTATAGTGCTGTAAAGTAATGTTTATCTGAAAATATAGATACTTGAGCTCTGTTTTTCATCCTTAATTAAGCATTGTTTTATCATCATGTGGGGTGTTCATTCTTTACGCCATCAAAAAGGGTTATTCATACATTTCCCTTGTTTCGCGGCCGCCTATCTTGCTTCAATATTATCAGCTTATGGGAATGTACTTGAATTGTTCCAAGAAAATGTGTTGCATCAAATCTTTTTTCAAGAGGAAAAATATATTTGTCCAAGAGAAGCGGTCACCCGATCTCGAGCAGACCGCAGAGCTTGAATATTACACATTTTAAACATAAGTTGCAAAAATCATCTTTAATGGAAAATAGGGAGGAAAGCTGGTTGAATAATGAAGCATAGACTTGGTTAATATAAGAACTGGAGGGTGGTTGGAAAGGAGAAAGATCCTGCAGGCCTGAGTGAGCGTTGAGCACGCGTAAAATGCAGCCTCTGCCTGGTACTAATAATAGAACTACAACGGCAACACTGCCGTGCTAAGGAAGAACGCCGTATGAACACTCGTGAGTTGCCAAATTTTCTCCATTACAAGGATTAATTTTGAGGAGGGACATGGATATTTTTTCCTGAAATTTTCAGGTAATTTTGATCTGATTACAAATAAAATTATCTGTAAAACTGGAAGGAAACTATTCACAAATTTTCCAGATAATTAATATTTTATCAGAAGGAATTTCGTAAAAGTCTGAAAGTTCATACGGCGTTTTTCCTTAGCACAGCAGAACAGCACGGCGCCCGGTGGATCAAGTCAATCAGAAAAGTCTGATATGAAATATTTGACTAAAACTGCAAATTCTGATACTTATTTTGTCACATTTTCAATGACAAGGGGTGCTTCCTATAGAAAATTTCACGAGGAAACCAATGAAACCACTTTTAGAACCTCAAAGTTCTATATAAACAGAGTTATAAGCGTTTAAAGTTTCCAAATTTTGTCCGACCTCTTCTATTGACTCGATCCACTGTGTGGCGGTTGCGCGGCTGGGAGCATCGACGCGGGCTCCGCCACGTGGTTTTAACTCTTATTCAGTGTCTCGCGTCCACATTATTCAGGTGACTTTAGAAGAAGCGTTGATGGTGCTTAGGTACTGAATACAATATGAAGGGGGGGGTAATACTGGGATGGTCAAATGTCAAATGTGTTTGATGTTTCATTACTTGTAGAAGTATTAGTCTTTCTCTTTTCATCGTGATACTGCCTCAAGTTATTTTCGAAAATTGAAATTGTAAATAGAATTTAAATTATAATTACTGAATTAGCCAAAATTCCCTGGCTTTTCACATGGACAATTTGCATATAAAGATATGAAAATGAGCAATTTTATTTTACATTAATTCCACTACAAATGAAAGAAACGTGTGAGGTTTTTTCTGCAGGTACTTAGTAATTATTCAATTAAAAAAAAATTACAATTCCTCTGTTCACTAAGTTTGACTCACAGCAATGAGTCCCAAACCAGACTGGCAATGAGACTAAGTTTGATTTGTGGACATGCAGCACTGATGTTTTTTCAGTTTCTAAATTTCAAAAAAAATTTAAAATCCTGTCTCTTTCATAAAATTTTCTGACTTTTCCCTGACCTGATACGAATTCCTGACAATTGGTCACTAAATCATGAATAAATTTTGACTTGCGAATAAATTCTCCAGAGGTAATTGAAGCAGGAAACACGATGCGCACATTAAGAACGCACAATAGTAGGTAACTCCAAATCGGAGAAAAACACAGTTCAAAAAAGAGCAAATTTCAAGCACCCCAGTTTCGCACCGAACTGAATGATGGGCACCAATCAGAGGCAAGCACGGGTTTCTACGACTTTCTGTCAAATGTTTTTTACTTCTCGCACATGAAAAGAATAGAAAAAAACAATTGTTTTTTGAAAATCAAAGAATCGAATATCATTCATGTTGTAGAGTACATCTTGTATTATAAGTTGTAAAAAAAAAAAAAAAAAAAAAAAAAAAAAAAAAAAAAAAAAAAAAAAATTAAAAATGGTAATTTTTATGAGTACGGGAAAAGAACTCGTAAATAATCAGAGACGTAAAACTTAACGTAAAACATTTGTGATTAAAAGACGTTAAAAAAATTGGGTGATTGAATTGAAATCTTAACGTAAAAAATAGTCCGGAAAAAATTCAGAGAAGACAATTGTCCTTACGTAAAAACAGTAGTTTCTGAATTTTTTTACTGACTTTTTTCACGTAATAAATCACGACTTTTCTTTTTTATTTCTTCGAAGATCTATTTTCTTTGTAAAATATTTGGTCACAGAAATTGAAAAATTGGGGGAGAATATTTGTACTAAAAATTCGCAAAATTGATCAAATAGGAAATACCTTTGTAGTATTCATTACAAGAAAATTACGCAAAAAATTCGAATTTCCTCTGAAGATTTTTCGAGCCCGATTATTGGATGCGAAAAACACGTTGTTTAGAACGAAGAAACCAGAGTTTTTAAAAATCTGAGAAGATTTTAAAAACTTATCTTTCTTTAAAAAATTTTCAAAATTTTTAAAAAAAAGTTGATGCATTTTATAATAAAATTTAAGAAAAGAAAAAGAACCATTAAAATTTACATACTTTTTTTTACATATTCATGAACAACATAGGTACTTTTGAAAGTATGCCATTTTTAAAATATCCATGATAAATGACACAAACACGTAGGTAAAATCACCGAAATTCATACTTCGCGGTCTTTTCAGAGCGCCGTCGACGGTAACGCGATCTCTTATCACAGATCGCAACTTGAACCCCTGTGTTGTGTTTTGTTTTGGTTATGACTGCTCGATTTTTATTCCTGGTATCCTGGTGTCCAAGAAAACGGAACCTAAACCGGCCTTTATTCAATAGTAATACCAATTATTAAAGAAGTGCAATCCATCAACGTGTCGGAATCAGCTCATTTGTTGGTGAGTTTTAACTTCCTTGTCACTTTCTTCACTGCACAGCTGTAAATTCTGTCTCATGTCATGGGACAACATAACGTTAATCTGTAGCGAGCCAATTATTGAAAGTTTATGACAGCATAATCAGGTATTGGAATGTAATATATTGCATGGTCAATATAAGGCTGTGTCCAGTCTTGTCATGCTGGTATAGTTTCAATAATTGGGCCATAGGTCTTGTTACATGATCAAAACAGCAAGGGCAGACAGTCAGCCGTGAACGCAGGGTAAATATTCTTATTCTGCAGCCTGATCACGACTTTGGCTCTTCTATTGAAAGCAATGGAACAGGTCGGTTCCTTAAGCCGGCTCCAGACTAAGTGGCATTTGCTGAGTTTTACTCGCCAAGTCCCGAATGTTTGGCAAGTCCTGCGTAGTGTAGATAGAACATTCGCGTCGACTCGCCTCGTGTTGACGCAAGGCAAGTAACGCGGCTCGGTATTCGCTGCAACCCGCTCGGAGTCGGTTTTTGTGACACGAGTCAAAGGGATCTCGTGTGCGAAGCCGAGCGTCCATCGCCACATCGAGGTGCCATCCAAACTACTCGTCCTCACTCGCCGAATGTTCGCTATAGGTATCCAGCATTCAGTTGATGTTTTGTAGGAAGGAGGCGAAGAGGTGCAGCATATTCTAGTGTTTTTTCCTTACTTAGCGAACATTTGTCTTTTCTTATTAGAAATTCGTTATTTCCCAAAGAACGAATTATCTTTTTGCATTCACATCTTGCGTTTTCACTGCTTCTCAATTGAGTATTTCTTTTGAATGAGTACATATGGCTATAAGCATGCTTCTCTGGAGAGAGGCCACAGGAGTGTAGAAAAATTCACCACTTGATGGTACCTAATTTGTGTTTCTTGCAACACTCAATTTTCGTGATGATGCGAGTTGGTCTTTTCTCTTTAAAGATCCAACTTTGAGGCTCTCTCATTTTCGCATGTGCCCAATCTCAACACATTAGTCTCATGGTTAAGAAGTTTTTGCATCCCTGTGTAAAAATCCCACCAGAAATATATCGTAATGTATTCTTGTCATTATCTTTCAGGTAATCAGCAGGCAGAATTGTGAGAGTTGTTGAAGTGATGGATTGAGCGGAAGTAAAAAAACAGAAATAAAATGGACAACACGGTGTTCGTCAAAGACATCCATGCTGGCATGAAAAATATCAACATTACTTTCATTGTTTTGGATATTGGTCTCCCTGTAACTCTCAAAGAGGGAAGAGAAGTTCGCTCATTGAAGGTTGCTGATGCAACTGCATGCATTAATTTATCTCTTTGGGATGAGCCCGGTCAACTGCTGATGCCTGGGGACATCGTCAAGCTCACCAAAGGTTATGCTTCCATATGGCGGAACTGTCTGACTCTATACTCTGGCAAGAACGGTGATGTGGAGAAATTAGGAGACTTTTGTATGGTATTTAATGAATCTTTAGACATGAGTTTACCTACCTCTAATTCAGTCAATCAAAATTCAAGTTGTAGTTTTAATAGCACTGTAAATAATGGGAATTCCAATAATCGTAGCTCAAACCCCAAAATTCATGAAACACATGCGACTTCCAACAATGCCGCACCTGGCAAGTTTACGGAGCCTGCCGGTAAATTACCTAGCAAGTCTACCTCCCGAGGAAGAGGATCCATGAAAAATGCTCCCAAATCAGAAAGGAGGTGATCCTGGTATTTTAAACTTGTTTTTTTCCTTGTTTGTAGACAATTAATTTTCCTAAGCTATTTGTCTTACCTTCTTTCTGATTTCTTAGCTTTTATCAATTCATTTTCTCTTTAACTTATCTATAACTCCTGAAACCAGTCTGACAAACTCCATTAATTGTAACTGTTTTTAGTATACAGAAGTGATAAAATTAAATTCACTGTGAGCATTTATTTGAGTTGCTGTTTTAAATTTTAGTTTAGAAAGCTCATAGAATGGGTTAATTTACAATTAGCTCAAGAAGGACTGAGCAGGCATCTATTCCTCATCATTTTTGGCACAAGAAAAACAGTGAGGACACGCGAGTCTTTCAAGACATTGTCCCTGCTGCAAAATAATGCTTGATTTTACGGTCCTTAAAGTCCTTGAAGCTACTTCACTTTATTTCTTCTAAAATTCATCTTTCTTTATTTTCAACACTGCATGAAACTAATACAAGTTTGTATTATTTAGGTGAAATTTAATTATTTTAATAATATGTATTACAGATTTTTAAAAACTGTTCTATTTTGTGAAGGTCTCTTTAACTTCTGTCTAGTGCATAATGTATAAGATTCATGTAGTAAAGTACAAGTTTAAAATGGAAAGAAAATCTGTACAGTTTATCATCAAATTTTTCTTCTGCAAATTTTCTGGCGTATTTAATGAGTAACACTAATGGATGGTTCCTGGGGGAGAAATGAATCTCCCCCTCTTCTCAGAACTCTTGGATCAATCTGTATGTAACCACATTAAGGGGAAAAAAGGCTAAAAATTTATCTCTGTGCTACATCCAAAGAGCGGGAGATAAGAAAATTGTTTTGAAGGCACAAAACCAATGAACCTTAACAGAAACGTACTTTTCAAACGTTCTAATTTTTTTGTGGTAATGATTTGTTTTGATGTCGGGCAAGAATCCCTTTTTAATGTATCCACTCACCGTCAAGGTGAACGCCTTTGCTTTGTAAATGTTTTATTGGCTTCTTCAAAGTCATCATTAAGAAGTTACATAGCATGAGTGAACCACCTACAATCATGGATGATTTAATTAGTGCTAGTACTTAATTCAGAGATTTTTGTCTCCAATTTTTGTATAGGTTAGTGTGTATTTCACAATATCAGACCTACGTAAAGCTTAGAAATGCGTGCTGCATTTTAAGAATGTAAATATTTATTTTTATTTTATCTATTGTATCCCCTCAGCTGTTATTGTTATGTTTGCCTTGTAAGTCTCTCTGTAAAAATAAACAAATATACTTTCAACATGAAACTGGTAATTTTTGACAAACAATTCTATTTGATTCAGTCTTAGTAGTAGCAAAAGATTCGTGAAGGGAAGCTGAAGTCCAAGAAAAAAATTTATTTTCTCCATAATTGAAAGTTTTTAATTCATTTTCGAAAAAAAGGAATTACGTTATTTTTGTTTTCCTTGACGAAAAAGAAAAGAAAAAAAAATATGTATGCTCTTTGGAGTGAGAAACATAGTGTGCACCATGGATTGTCGGATATTTGAACTGGAAAGTAAGAGTGAAATCACACAAAACTTAACCAATTATTAACAACCTTTCAGTGAAATAAAAACAACCTCAATGTAGTAAATTAAATAAACTCATTTAATTTATAAAAACTCGATAAAAATTAACAAATTAACTATAAAAATTCAGACTGGAATACCATTATTCCTTTAGGCACCAGAATTAAGAAAAGGAAAAAAATCCAACAAACTTAATGGGAACAAAAATAAAGAAATAAAAAAAAATGTGTTGAAAAACTTAGGATACAGAATGCAAGTGAGAAATTATTAAACAGTTTGTACGGATTTAGCCCGAATCGGCGTTACGGTGTGATGGTGTCAAATCTTTAAAGTTCTATTTTTTAAACAGAAAACTGGCAACACTGAAACCTGAAATTTTTGTGATGATTCACAAACAAATTTAAAGGCCTTTTAGTTCTCTGTTGAAAAATGAAACATGAGAGACTCAGACAATAGTATCTACATCAGAAAACAGGTTATTATAAGACACATTTTGACAATGATACATAAGACGGAGAAGCTGGAGCTTACCGAGAATGTAAGAAGATGCGGAAGGGTCTGGGTGTGTCAGCGTCAACTCTTGAAGCTGTGATAAAGAATTATTTTCAATGTTGTTGATGAGAAATTCAAGTGAGGGAAAACCAGCAAACATGTTTGCATAATTTTTTAAATGTTGTGGGCATCGTGCACTAAAATAAACTCAGCATAGGAAAGATGAGAACACCCAGTCCAGGTTAACGACTTAAGATTTATAAAATGATGTGAAAAAAGGCTAAGTAACGGTGGAGAAAAGGAGTCCTCTTGAAAAATTGCCCTCTGTCCGAACCGTGAGCTAACAATGTTGGGACAAGATGCGGGTAAAATCAGCATCGACTCATCGAGAAAAAACTGATCATCATCAGATGATAGGTCCAATGATTCGATTAGAGAGCCACAAGAGATTAGGGAACAACGAAAAGCTGGGCCAGAAATAAGATCTAAAAATAGCTTTAAAGTTAAATCATCTAAATTTCTCATACTACTTTGTAAATGACAGAGATCAGTTGCAACTTTTATCGCTTGCTAAAGCAAGTTGAGTCACAGAGGGAAAATGCTTGCTCAAAAGAATTAGGGATTTATCCTCTGACTGCCATTGTAATGGATTAATTTTATGCTTAGGAGAATCTTCCACACGTTTCAAAATCATATCAAGCAAGTTTAGGATGACACCAAAGAGAGCATCATGAACTTTCTTCCTCTCATTAATTTTATTGCTTCAAAAGTACAGCTAAAATCAGAAAGGACTTTATCCACATATTTCTATTATCTGAAAAAATGTGTACCCTCATTGAACCGACAGAAGTTTCACTACAAATCTTGGGCATTTAGGTTACTTGACACAATCATGATATTTTTTAACTTATGAGGAACTTAATAAAGAACATAAACAATTTGATCACACAGCAAATAGATCATAAAAATAAAAGTCTCAGTAACTGCTACTGAGTGAAGGATGCTTTCAAATGTTCACAAACATCTATTGTTTTTGGCATTGTTGAAAGAGTAACTTGACCTCCATCATCAAAAGAATTTCCTCCCCATCTCAGAGAAAATTAATAACGATACATGGTTGATAAATGTAACGCTAAAAACTGAATAGCAATACAAGCAATGAAAACAAGCCTCTCAAACATATAACTGTGTTTCACAATGATTAAATGTAAAAAATGCAAAACTCAATCGCAGTATTGAAGGAACTTCGATTATGTTTCACTTTCTTTAGAGAATACTAATCAGCATTTTCCCTTGCAATTTTTTAAAAAAATTTTCAGTATTGTAAAGGTTGAGGTATGAGGTACGCCGCTACCTGACTCTCATAAATATAATTCTAGACAGTGAGAAAGTTAAAACCATGATTATATCAAAACAGGATTTGATGATACGATGTCTCTTCAATTTCACTGATGATTCACTTCCATGTCAAAGTTATGGGTAACATATTGAAGTTCAATAATGAATCTGCCCTTGAAACACTTTCACAGTGGATAATACATTTGGAGGGTGAGGAGGTGGATACACACTTTGTGAATGATCCTTGCTTGTTGGAATAATACAAAATTATTTTCTTAAATTTACACCTTACCTAGTTTAATTTTTTTCTATAAGGATGCATAAGTTTTATGATCACTTTTTTAACTGATTTGTTAGATTTCAGTTGCCGAGAATATCACAAGTCGACTATAAATTGTACTGGCTCTGAAGAGTAAAAATGTAAGTATGGACAACTTTATGGGAAATATTAATATTATATTAATATTAGATTTTAATCAATAAAATTCGGCTAGAAAATGAACTCAGACAGGTTTTTGATTGGTCTAAAAACTAAGCTTTAGAATTTTTCGAGAAAATTCAGCTGCAGGGATTTGCAATTTGAGTACTTTTTTTAATTTAATTACACAAAAAAAAACACAATGAAGCAATTAATTTCCTATGAAATTTTCCAAGCTAAAAAAACTCTCAAAGAAAGGCTCAAAATAAAGGAGATTGTCAACAAAATCCACTGCAAGGTTGCCACTGCTAATGTATGTGTTATGGAGAGTTTGACTGAAAATAGAGGTGGACTCACCTAAATACAGGCAATCCATCACAGTCTCAACATTGAGAGCTTTGGTTGAGTTTGGGAGTTTGTTTCAGAAAAAACCAACACCATCCTATTTCTTGCAAAATTTTATAAAAGAAAAGTTCTTGCATTGCAAATCTCTGTGACATGCAAGAGCTAAAATTAGAGCGTTTTCCTGTTTCTCTCTCGGGTTGTGTTCCTTTTCCTGTGACCCTTTATTATTTTTTTGTACGGCGGTAAAGTGGTTTAAAATTCTCAATATGTACTTTTCTTAGAAATTGCAAGTGTAACCTGGAGACTGGGCGACCAAGCAAGACACGCTAGTGAGACGTGCAGGAGCTCCCGTGTCACATGGGAATTGAAGTATTGGCGCTGAGGACTGGCACATTGATAGGGACAAGTACCATTTAAGATTCAATATGTTTGCTCGCACAGGCATCTAAGACCTGCGGCTATTTGTATTATCATTTAAGTTTAGGCAGTCATTTCCATTTTGGAACTCCTAGGAGTGCTATAAATAGAATCACATACAAGCTTTTGAAAAATAGAGTGTTGATAAAAACAGAGACATCCACACTTCACAATAATTTAACATCGTAATTATTTTCTTTGATAAATGATTCCATAGCTCTTCTATCGTCAGAACTTAGGTTGCAAGTAATGGATGCAATTCTTTCAAAATTAGCTACAACAAATTCCAGCATCCCTAAACTTATTGTGAAGTTATGAGAATGCATCAACCTCAAGTGCTCGAGCTGCTGCAAACGATTGGTCTCGAGGATAATGAGTAAAAAATCATTAAAAAGGATTTCGGCAGCCCGTTCAGCTTCAACGTCGATTTTCTTGATGTCATGAGCGTGTTTCAAAATAAAATTAGCGTAACAAATTTGGGAGCAAGTGATCCAGGTGAGCGACTTTAGCTTCGTGAAAGGCTTAAATGGAGGTTCGATCCTGGGTGGAAAGAAAGAGTCTTCATCAAAAAACGCTATCTGTTTGAACTTGAGAATTTCAATATTGGGACAAAGTAATGGAACGGTGCTCATCATCTCGTTTAGATGAGACTGAACTCCACACAACACATCCAACTCGGTAATAAGTGAGCCGCAAAATAGAACGGCATTCTTGAAAGGTTGATTACCAATGGAAGGAAGAATTAGATTCAACTTGCTAAGACTCCCCATCATCTGAGGTATAATACTGAAATCAAGCATTCCTTGTTGATATTCTAAAAACAGTTCTGATATCGAAGGAAAGTATTTACTTAAGAGGATTAAGCTTTGTGTGTCCAAGTCAAAACAGCGAAAACTTTCGATTAGAGTCGACGAAAAAGGGGCAATGGAATCCTTTGAAAATTGAGAGTAGGAGTGCTGAGCAATTTGATCCATGCGAAGTAAGGCGTTTCGGAGGATATATCTATGTCCATTGAAAAGACACTCAAAATCTCTCAGTTGACTTGAATCTGATTCTGTGAGGAACTCAGCTAGCCCTGCTGAACTTATATGCGTTTCTGAGAGGTGTACTTTTCGTAAAAAACGGGACTTTTTAAGGCATCTAACGCAGCTATCTGACACATTTGAGGAGAATTTCACATCCAACACTTGAAGAAGTGGACAATTCAGCGCAATTATGTTAATAATCTTATCTGTACAAGAATAGAGCATCGTAAAAGACTGCAATTGGGACCACGAAGAACAGCGCGAAAAAATCCTTTTCCGGAGAAGTTCTCTACTGTCGTCGGCTGGATATTTTTGTGTGCTTTGGAAAATTTTCACATTGAGCAATTTATCGTACTGCTGAACGAGATTATGAAAAATATCATCACTCCACTCATCTGTATTGATCATCAACGGCTGAACACTTGAGAACACACTAAAAAGATGATTAGCTATTTGTTCCCTATACTTGTAAAATTCATTTGGTTTCTTCCCGATGCTTTGAGAGTATATTGACTTTAATCCTTTGACACAGAGTTGTGAGAGGAACCTGGGATGACACCGGAGGATGTGACTATTGAGTAGAATGTTCAGGGTTTTAAGCCGTTCTATGCCATTGAATTCATTCGAAGGAGATGGATCTAAAATAGCAGATAGAGTGGAGGCGCTTACTATTTCCAAAGATAAATCCTGTAGTGACGGTACTGCTTTCTTCGGTGCCATCTCCGGCGGGTTAAATGTTAAACACTCACCTGCAAAATAATAAAATGCATTAGACTCTATTAACACCTTTCATTCTCATTATGAATACCAAAAAGCTCTCGTAATTCAACTCTTCAAAATGAGTTAGAGACAGAATCTATTAGATTTTTCAAGTTTTTATTGTAGAATGTTTCAGTCCTCTCCAACCAAAAAGTTACGAAGACAATTATAGGATGCAAAAAATACAGGAATCCAAGGACTTTTGAGGTCATTTAAGAGAGGACAGGTAAAATTTTAAGGCTACAACTTTTTATTTTACAATTTCAAGAATCATTTCATATTTTGAGACATTCTCTCTGATTCTTCAACCATTCTTATACACTTGACGGACATTAATGAAATAATCATGGAATATCTGATAAGACTTTGATTGGCTGCTTAAAAAAACTTTAGGATTAATTTTAGGTCATATTTACATGATAATTTGAAGAATACTAAAAATTGGGTTGATCCAGAGAGAGAGGGTTGGTAACGGTACATCTGGAGTAATTTCTCTTGAAAGAGTTGACTAACATTTTTGAAGCCATTCGATCAATAAGAGCGTTTGGCTATTTACAACTGTAAGGGCATCATGACGGTCTAAATCTCGTAGACCAATTGAAAAGCTGCACAATTTTCCTGTATTTAACAGATAGGAATGACCATGTTCTGTCTATATAGGTACTATGATCTACAAAAGAATTGAATTATACAGGTATGCAAAGTAATGAAAATAATGAGAGTATTTTGAAAGACTGAAATATGTGAAACATGGAATATTTGTAGCACTCACCTGTGTTTCAAATATCAGAGATGATATTTTAAAATCCTGAACTGCCAGAAGATGAAGATTTCCTTCTTTCTAGCCAGAAAATAATCTGAAAATGAGGAATTGAAATTCGTTAGTTTTAAAATGAAAAATTAGCACACTTATTGACACAGAAGGAAATCATTGAGAATATGTTACAAAAGAGCATTTTTAGTGCCTATAAGTGGAAATACTAGACAAAGAATAATTTTTTCAACAAATCAATTTTGGTAGATAGGAAAGAATAAGAACAAAAATGCAAAAAAATAATAATTTCAACGGGCGAAAAGCAAAGCCTCATATCTCCATTGCGATATAACAAAATTTCCGCTTCAATTTTATTTTATTTTTTTGAAGAGAAACAAGCCAACTTTGAGGCTTGAAATTTTAGGAACAGAATATTTAGCTAACAGAGAGGAAAAATCAAAGTTGTTTTCACGAAATTACTTGGGTAGACTAGTTTCCCAAAGAGGATATAAAATATTGCAGTGAGTCTGCAACGTGGCTAATGAAAATACTTACATGGTTTTGCACTTTTGCCATTTTTTTAGAATTTTTGCAAAACCCAAAAAAGTTCTTCAGTACTTTCTTCCAACAATTTGCTAGTTCTGCCATACAGTCACTTGCTAATATATTTACTCATTCTCACTACAATATTTTTCATCAAGATTGCAAGCTAAATTCAAATCTGTGGAAATACCGGTACATCTAGCAAATACTAAAAAATTGGCTGACAAAACTTTTTCTGGCCAGTAAGCAAAGTATAAGGGACAAGCTGTGCGGAAACAATAAAAACAATACTGCAATGAACCTGGTTCAGAAATAACAGGCCCTCACCAAAATCAGGTGTTGCAATTATCTGTGCGCCTGAAAATTCCCTTTAGGTAATACTCTCCATCTAAACTCATTGCCATGACCATAGTGGAGTAGCTAAGGATTATGGAAGGTTACAACTATTTCTACATAAAGCTACAGCTCTGCTGCCTGACTTCAGAGTCCCGGTACACTAAGTTTGCACACTTTTAGAGTGCAGCAGGATATCTACCACCTAGATTCTCGTATCTACTTTCAATATTTATTAAACTGGAGACAGCTAACCTTCTGTCCCATTCTAAATGTGTGAAAGGTTCATCGGCAAGGACTTTCATGCTGTCCTCTGCTGGGCCCATTACCCACCTACTTTGTTATCTGCTAAATTTTGGAGCTCATTGATGCAAATCTGAGTGGTGTATTCATGAAGGACCACTGAATGGCTTAATGCTCAATTGCAAGGCGGATAAAGAATGGTGGTTGCATTTCAATTTTGGCTGCCATCTTAAAGCGTTGTGACGTCAGGAGAGTATGGGTTTTGCAAATCGTGCAATTCAAGGTTGAGCTGGCCCCCCCAGCCTCGGCCGGCCCATGTACCCGATACTACGTGACGTCCAGAGGGTACAAATTGCGACCGCCATTCTTTATCCGCCTCAGCTCAATTGAAAGATACTCCACTTAAGACAAGGCTGTGGGTATTTAGCTCCAGACTTCCAGGATCAAAAGCAGCCATCTGAAGTACAGAATTTTGTTGCATGAACCACACAGTCAGTTCTGGTCAGATACACAAATCGACGGAGTAAGTAGGCAATCACATAACACTGTTTGCCACGTTGCAAACTTCCTGTCATATACTATATTTTATAAGCGGAAAATTACTCAACGGTGATTCTTTAAAACTGCTATGATTTTTCTTCTCTGTGCGAGGAAAATTCTGCAAAAACTTCAAGGAATGATGTCAATTTGTTCTCCTTTAAAAAAATAACATGGAGGTGGAGATTTTCAGACGCCGCAAACGAGATATGTGATTGCAGACTTGCGCCATCGAAATGCAAGATCTGGAGAGAGCATACATACTACAATTCGAAAATCAAACGGCACTTACATTCGGACATGGGATGAAAATATTTGCAGCCCTGATTTTATGTTGAAATCATTGCAGAGGAGATCTGTTTTTTCAGCTTCCCAAGGTTCCGCTTAACAGTTGACCAAGAAAAAAGCGAGAACGTGTCCCAACACTAGGATGGACAGATAATGCTGGTCGGTAAAGCTTGTCGACTTCTCAAAGTATAATGTTAAGCTAACAAAATTAAATGAAAAATGTTCAGTCCGTCACAATATTAATATGCACGTGAGAGAGTGTGATAACGTAAACTTTGCCGCTGTTTCCATATTTTCCGACAATCGAACAACCAACAGGCACTGACGTTGATTGCTGTTGATTCGGGAACAGTGTGTTTAGTGATAGTGTTTACCACCTCGAGCAAAAGCAAAGATTGAAGATTGGCAAGTGTCAAAAAATTTAGGAAAATTTTATTCAAGTTTTCGCAAGATGTGACATTTGCTTTTGGAGTTTCCTTTTTTTATCCAGGTCTCCGGACAAACCTCGTGCATCTATGAACCTTGTACTTTTTAACAAAGTTAATTCCAAAGTAAGTTCTCCATATTAACCTCATTCACTGTTACAGGTTGTTGAGTTGCGATCGAGTTCCTCACTTATTATTTCTGGAGTTCATTGAATTTCTTCTGAACTTTCTTTAAACTTCTTTTACACACTATCTCGCTCCAATAATGAGCTCTCCCTGTCCTATTTAAATTTTCAATTCTCCAGCCTGCTGAGACTAAGACAGCTAGTTTCACGCCATTTCATTGAATCAATGAAACTGACAGGAATTTTTGTTTAGATGCCTTCGTACCTCTTTTACTTTCTCCATGCAGTGATCCTAGGAATTTATCAAAACTGGAACTCACCTCAACATTAAATAATCCAAGAATTCACCGCAGCTTTCTTAAGATAGTCAAATAAGAGGTACTAACTGTCCTAAATTTCGGTTGTAAAAAGTTCACGTCTCCCGTATCAGATTTTTTGTTGTTATAATAATACGAAGATCAGTGATTTTATTACGGCTAATCAAGAAAATCCTCTAGGTCACAAAAGAGTTAAAACTAGGAGAAAATAAGTACAAAACTTCTTACAATGGATAGTAAATATTCCTCAATCCAAGGTATTCAAAATTGAGAATGATTAAAACATATCCCAGCAGAAGTGTCATTATTTTACTTATCCAACAAAATTTTAGGAGCACAATATTAATTGAATAGAGTGAAGTTTGTCCTCCATTTATTGTTCAAAATGGGTCGAGAATCCTAGAAAAATCTTAAATCTCTTATGGGGCAAATAAAAATTTGCATTCTTGATAAATATGAATAAGTAGAAGAGCCCCAATTGAAAGTTTAACTATTTCCTCCTTTATCATCTTCTTGAACAGTGCCTTATTTTATGGTTCAACTTTGCAAGCCCTAATTCTTCAGATCAAATCCTCTGTTAGCTTATCTGACGTCATTTTTAATTGTTTCAGGATCAAGATCTGAAACAAGGCAACATGTACTCTGAATGGGTTTCTCTGAGCGATGCCATTCAGAATGAATGTGGGGATAGCAGAAGTGTCTTGGACAAATTTTCTGTGGGCGATGGCAAGAGTGTAGCAGCGTCTGTAGTTAAACAACTGACTTACAATCTTGGCATCACACAACCGCCGGAACCAAGTCTGCTAACAGATGATCGAGAGGTCCAGTGGTGTATGGAGGTGACCTAACTTTTTTCCTTTTTTGAGTAGCCTCTAAATCTAACTTATTTGAAACTGAAAGAAACCTTTCCCTTGACCCCGAAGGGTCGTCCGTTTTTGCTGAACAGCCATTTCAGGAAGAGAAAATAGTTGGAGTAAGACTGGAAGACTCTAGACTTATCATTTTATCACTATGTCATAAATTTTGCATAGGCTCGCTTTGTCAAACTAAGATGAAGGAACAGTTTCGAAACCTTGAAATGAAACATTTCCATGGCATAATGCTGTCAATGGAGAGAAGAAAATCTTAAAGAGAGTATGCATACTTATCAAGTTTTTCTCAGATATCGGAGTGTCAACTTTGTTTGCAAATTCCCTCATATGGGCAATATTCATGGCAGCGGCTTCTTCAAGCTCACTGACCTGAGGTCAAAAGAATATTATCTTGGAGGGTTTCCGAACTTGCTTCACATAAGCTAGGAGTCATTTATTTTTTGTCTGCAAGTGATAGCGCTGCCATTGTCCAATAACAATTGAAAATGGCAGCAGACACTGCTGTAGCTATACTTGAATATGCGCAATGGTCTACTGCTCTTGAAAGTCAAAATTAAACGACTGCTAACTTATCTTATGCGTCTTCTACCTACTTTGATGAGAACTCGAAAATTGCCCCAAACATAACCAAAACCTTAACCTTTTTCATTGATTTTTTTTTTTTTTTTTTTTTTTTTTTTTTTTTTTTTTTTTTTTTTTTTTTTTTTTTTTTTTTTTTTTTCTTTTTTTACTTCTTCAAATAGCCCACAAGGGCTAATCCCACGCTTTTAAGTCCCATCCCCCCTCCGTCCCTACTGAACCAGTCCCAGGCAACCATTGTTTGAGACCATCAAACTCAGGTCGCCTGGCCGGGAATCGAACCCGGGACCTCCCGATCATAGAGCAAGCGCTACAACCACTACACCATAGGAGGCCGACTTATAAGCAGCTTATCAATAACTTTTTAAGTCTACCCATCACCAATGGGATTTTAAATGTTGCTCTGATTTAATAGGTCATTTGTCATGGACTTAGTCTACCTCTGAATGAGCCGGACGTGATTAGAGATTGCGTCAATGTATATTGTGACTGGTTATCAGCCCTTCATCCAAAACCAAAAATCAGTGTTCCAAGACCGATTTGTGAAGATCCCAACATGTATGCCAGACGGATCATCTCTCACTTTCACAATTTGTTCGTCCCCCGCAAAGGAGAAGGTATTTTTTTTTTTTATTTTAGTGTGTCATCTTTTCATCTTATCTTTCATCAGATCTCTGTCTATATACCAACATAGTTACCTAAATATAATGCTTCAATGGAGAATTTGCACGCAATTTTTTTATTGCTTCATCTGAAAGTGCCTAATGAGCTGAGTTCGCAATATTTTTCATAATTTTTTTCTGACATGGGAAATTGGAAAAAAATTGATTTAAAAGTGAGAAAATGCGCCGCCTTGTGACGTCATCTGGCGGCATTTCCCATTTAAACACATGTATTTTAGCAGAATCGGTTATTTTGTCATATCTCCTCTAATAATCGCTCAATTTATGAATCAAGGGTATCTTCGTGTTCAGTTCACTCAGAGGATTCCACTTAAACAGGAAATTCATCAAATTTCAGACCCTTGCAAATTCTCCATTGTGATTCTAAGTGAGCAGATTAGCATTTTTACATCCAGTTTAAACAGATGTCTTGATGATCTCTCAGGAAAATTTCCTGAGGAAAGGCTCTAAGAAAGACCAAAAATTTTGCTGCTACCTGTAAGATTTTTAGAAATTTATTCAAAAAAATAAATACAAAAGAAGAGGGGAAAAAATGAACAACCTATTAAATTAAAGTCTCAAAATATTACCAATTTTTTTCCTCTTCTGATAAATCAAAAGTCTTTCACTCCCTCTCAAAATACTTGCTGTCGTGTTTGAAGACATAGGTATGAGCGTTCTTCTCATTTTGAAGAAATTTTATCTGAATTCTCCTTTTCCAACGTTTTTGAAGCAAACATGTGCCTAAAATACGAGGACTTAGTCTCAGTTTTTTCAGATATCTACACTCCTGAAAGCCACTTTCACAGCGCTATCTGGCCAGGGTGTCTAGCATCAGAATTTTCCCGATTTTCCTGATTCTCTTAGGATTTGAGGAAAAATCCGTCATAAAATCAGGATTTAAAATAAGTTGGCAGTCCGATCGGATTTTTTTTATGCTTTCATATACGTTTAGCAGAAATTTTAATTTTTCTCTGCAAAAAATCAGGATTCGAAAAAATTATGAAATCAGGATTTAGTATTAATAAATCAGGAAAAATCAGGACTTCCCAAAATGAAAAAAAAACTAGACACTCTACTGGTGCTCTTTGATGCTTAACTGCCACTGTAGCACACGCACCACAGGATGAAATGAGAAAGTGCCAACGTCCCAAAGGGCTGTGGAAGAGCAGTTTTAGATTATCCAAAAAGTTAAACCGGAGAAGATTGAACATTATTTTCTCTGTTACCTATCTTTTTTCCCCTCTTATGTGATTCAGTTTCAATGGCTTAAATATTGGTTGGATGGCATTTTGCAATAAGGAACTATCTTTTACTTCTGGGTTTTTAAAAAAAACAATGTATTTGTAATGTATTGTACCATTAGTTCCCCTATCCAGATAAGTGCTTTTATAGATGAACCCAAAATTCTACATAGTTCTTTATTGCAAAAGGAAGTTCGACTTCTGTGGTTGCACTAGCCTACCAGACATTCTTTGACAAGGATAAGGAGGCTGGTTATTATATTGAGATTCAGGTGATAAATCAATAAAACCTGACTCGTTTTTTCTCAACCAAGTGTTTATATATTTATTGAACTTTATTTCAAGTCTGGCCTTTTTTGTATCAGGACAATTTGGGTAAGTCTCACCAATGGAAATGGTAGTTTTTCAGAGTTTTCTGTGGTCTGGAAAATATGCAAAGTAAGGGAATTCATGGGAAAAGTTTGAGACTTTTGTAACTTGTGTGTCTGCCGATGCTAGTCAAGAGAAGGTGAACAAGGAGGTTTAGGAGTTTTATTCAAAGTATAGCAAAGGAAAGAAATAGCATAAAGAAAAGAAAACAAAAAAATCCAATTGTAAGTTTTTTTTGAGGTTAGAGAAAGTCACGGAATTCGGGAATGGAGTCAGGGAGAAGCAAAGAAAGTCAGGAATTCCGATATTTTGGCAATTGTATTATGAAAATTTTTTGAAAATCCTGTTTTATATATTTCATTTTTCCATGGAACCACCTCATATTAATTCAATTACCCAGAAGAAGATCACAGAAGCCCTTAAATGGAGAGTTTCATTTTGGATAAAAAGCAATGAGCCAGAAGAGTAGGGCGTAAGTGTACATACAGTGTACAAAAACTTGACTTTCAGGGTGATTCGGGGTGTCAAAATCGAAAATGCAATTTTTGAAAGGATACCATAAAATGCATCATAGTTAAGTACGAAAACAATAAGTGTGTTACTTTTCACAATAAAAACTGTGTAACATTTTTATGCAAAGAAACTAGTGAAGCAAGCAATCCTATATAGACTGTAATCAGCTTAAAAGGCAGCTTCAAAAAATGTGGAAGCTGCCTTAAAAATCTTCAGGAAAAGATTTTCTGCAAACCTGATTCCTACAAACTTAATAAAAGTCATCTATCTTTTTTAACCAGGTGCTGATACAATCAATAGACAGGCTGTCTTGTGTCATCGAGTCTTGCGAACATTACAGCATCTCGCCCAAGTTTCCTCCTCTCTGGATCGAGAAACGTGGGAGGCTCTCTTAATCTTCTTACTTTCAATCAACAACACTCTGCTCGCTCCTCCAACAGTTAAAGGTTTGTCATCTAAATTCAAAAACTTGTGCGAAAATTAAATGTCACCTCAGTCTACAAATCTTTATAATTAACGTATAAGTGTACTGAAGGAAAGCACAGGTATTTCCTCAAGTATTTATCATATCAACGATGGTACTCCAGGAAAGCGTATCTCGTTTGCAGAGATTCAAAATCTCTGCTTTCGGGTCATAACGTGAGAGTAGATTCAACCAACTTTTGCTTGAAATTTTCACAGAATATCCATTACGTAGAGAGAAAAAATCAAGGAAGTTTTCTAGTACATATGACTAGAAACTTGCAAACCGTTGCAACCTGAAAGTATGCATTTGCGCAGTTTCACCGTCCATATTCATTCTGATTCATGATTTTTTCGAATTTTACTTAGAAAATTTACCAAAAATTAAATCTATAAGAAATTAGTACTTTTCACAAAAGTTAAATTGCCAAGTTTTGGGTCAATAGTATCAGTTGAAAAATTGACCCTCTCTAAGTCAAGATAATAGGAGGATATTACCCCTCTCCGCAACTCTCTACTTGGTCTCAAAATTGACAAACGGTCTCTGGAAAAGCACAAGACTAACCCTGCTCTATCACCCCAGCCAACCGTTGCCTAATACCATCAAACTCCAGTCACCTGCCGGGGAATCACACCCTGGACCTTCTGTTTATGGGTTCAGGGCTACAACTATTACACACAGAAGACCGAAGAAACCTGTAACTAATTTCAACGCAAGTTGACATCAAAAAATCTGAATCACCGTATCCTAAGCATTCAAAAAGGGGAGGAATGTGGAAGCAAAAAAAAAGAAAAAGAAAGAAAGTTTTCTTCAGAAAGTGAGGAAAGGGGGGTAGTTGCCTCACTTTTTTACCCTTTTTTATCATGCGTTCGAAAAATAATGCAAAATAATTCAAATTAAATACTTGACTATTCTATTTTTTTTTTTTTTTCTAAATATTTTCCCTCATGAATTTTATCCTCTCAGATGATGTCGGAGACCAACTTTGCGAACGTGTGTTAAGCGTCTTATTAGAAGTTTGGCTGATTGCCTGCGTACGTTGCTTTCCTTCACCGCCTTTGTGGAAGACACTCCGAGAGATGGCCATGATGTGGCGTCACCGAACGCCTCTCATCGAACAGTGGAATCGGGTCAACCTCATTCTCACTGCAAGGCTTTTAGATTTTATGTATGGACCCTCGTTCCCAGAGCTGAAAATGAGTAAGTGCAAAATTTTCTGTTCCTGCTTTGTCAAGCATTAGTGCGAGATCAACAAGAGACTCTTTCATCAAGTGATTTTTCACTGTAATTTCAATTTTTTAACTCAGTATCAGAGTGAATTGGATGTATCAGGCTCCTCACATATGTATTTTTTTCTTTTATTCATTGCTTCATTAATTATTTTTACGCCCAAATTGGGTTTGTCGGCACGAGTCGCTTCAACACTGCTAGGTTTTCGGCTAACATGCGCTAGAGTTCATTTTAAAAGTGAAATTCTCATTTTAGAGGAAAAAATTCATCCAAGCAAAATTTCTCTCATAGAGAACTGCGCAACTTTCATTATGACTATCATGAATAATTTGCTCACGTCATGGCGGCTTAGGTATAGGCGGCATAGGTTTGCTTGCGGCTGTTGCCGCATGCCCAAACCTTAGACTAGTTTTCAAGACCTCTTTAAGCTTGGAATAGGAAAATCAAGAGGCTGTGCTCCACTGATGATGGGTCCCATGAGACCCAAAAAGCGTCTACAGTAGCCATACCAGGGTTGCCACAGCCAGAGAATACGGGGAAATGTCAGGGAAAAATTGTTGGGTCACCTTTATTTCCTGTCTACATTAGGTCCAATGTTTCAAACAACACATTTTGCCTGAAAACTTTTTTAATAATGTCCTATTAACCATTTGGCATATGTTCAATTGTCAGGGAATTTCACCAGAATGTGTCTGGGAAATGAGGGAAGTGTCAGAGAATTTCATTTTCTAAAGTCTGTAGCAATCCTGCATCCTAATTGGTCATAACTAGTGTCTCGTGTTATCATGTTTTTGTACTAATCAGTTCATCATTTTATAAACGTGGACTTGTCTGCTCTATCAGGTGAGGAAGATATGCAGTTAATTCCCAGTGAAATGTCGAATGACTGCATTGCTCAGAGCTGGTATCGTTTTTTACACACGATTGGTAATCCTGTGGACCTCTGTCGACCCCACGTCATAAGTCAAACACGCATGTTCCTTCAATACGCTCTCACTAATAATAACTCTGACCCAACTTTACATCCTTGTCTGTCCGTTCTGCCCATCAATTTCCTGAAAGCCATAAAAGGGATAGCCAGTCAAGTCGATGCTTTTCTAGGTAAGTAAGACCGGTTCACATCTGTGTAACCGAGTTTGTCTCTAATTTATTTTATAATACTCTATTAGAGCTATAAGTCTATCAGGCATGTGTCCGAGAAATCATACATTTAATGAGTTAATTTGTGCACATCTTGTATATCTTCCGCTGTAAAGTCTGCATTTTCATGCTTTCATCTCCACCAGCACTACGGTTTGCCAACTAAGCCAAAGATAAAGCAACCAAATGGCTTTAAGCAGCTATCTTCCACTTTTTCTCTCTTCTGAACCAACAGACTAGTTTTCTGTAGAAGATGTATTCTATGTATTTATTTATTCTGTAAAACTATCTTTGTTTAATTGGTACCGCTCTTTGTCACATTTTACTCTTCTGTCATTCTTTTCCATTTCTCCCTGTTAAGGTGTGATTATAAGAGTTTTTATTAGCATATTTAAAGTACAGACATCTGGACGCTGCTCACTTTTAAACCTCAGACTGCTCAATTTCTTGAAATTTTCAATTCTATTAATTTCTTGTCTCTACTTGAAGCATGAGAAGAAAAGAAACCATAGATATGACTCAAATTTGGGAAGTAACAGAATATCAGAGTAGTCCTGGATATGCCCACACGGGGTAAATAAAAAATACCAAAAATTACAATCAGTGTTACAAAATGAACTTCAATGAGTTTGACAGGAAAGAGTGTTTAACCTAGGCAGGTGCATTTGAAATATTTTGCCGGGGTCTTACTGCGAGACTTGAATTGGTTTTGCTCTTATTTGAGGACATCAGCAAGCCAAACTTAGACAAATCCTACCTTACCATTCAACATGCCCTAGCCAGTATTGAATAACCACCGTGGATACAACGCGAGGCGTGGTTCCGGAGTTCATCCTTGCGCCATTTGCCATTATTGCTGAACAATACTCAAGATATTTCTGACTTTGATTTACCCCTGAAATATCGCCAATCCAGCACTAGCCTAACATTCTATGGCATCGTTTACTTCTTCTTTTCATTGGCTTCTTGGCCTTAAATTTAGTTCTATGTTTATTTGGTAAACCTATTTCTTAAACCGAATCTATTGTAAACACAACACATATCAGATTTTCATGGTAGATTGTTTTTCAACCTTGCAGGTATTCAGCTCTTTCTATATTTTCATCTTGGTTCACTCCTTGTGATATTAGTGAATTTTTTCAAAACGCACCGTACAAAGTATGCACTTTTTACTAGAATTAGTCCCAAGCAACTTGGGGGTAGCTCTCTACTGCTGATAAATTAATGCCTTCTCTAATCACTATTAGCAACCAATGGTTGTAATTGAACTCAAATTACATGTAATTGAGGACAAATTACAGATTAGAAGATTATGAATAGCATGAGCTATGTTAGATTATGGTTCTCATTGGGGAGCTCAAAGGTATAAATTCCCGAAAATTGCAAAAGAATAACTTGCTGTGGGGGTCAGGGGGGGGGGGGGGAATCCCCCTTGACTTCCCAACTCCCTGAGCTACACCTCTGTTTTGATCACATTTTATTTTTTCTTTAAGTCACTATGTAAGAAATAATAGATATTGCTTTCATGCCCCTGGGCTTTTTTATGAAACTTACCTGAATTATTCAATATGGTTTTCTTACAGAGTCAGTTACATGTTTTGATCAATTACTTGGATAGATTTTTTTTTTTTTTTTTGGGGGGGGGGGGGGGNGCACCAAGTGTTAATTTTTCACATTAATTTGTTTGTATGATTCAGGCTGATTGAACTTCTAGCCCTGCAATAATGGGCTCCAAAAATTAATCACTTAATAGAAGCGGTTGTGAGTTTAACCAAGCTTCTAACAATAGCTAGCAACTAGTTTGACTAAAATTTCTCATGCTCTCTGCCGCAAAATTGATCATTAAACCTGTATCTAAGTGTGAAAAATGCGTATCTCAATTGCAATGTTTAAGAATCTCCCATTATGTTTTATTTTTTCCATGAAAATTTAATCAAAATGTCTCCTTTCAATTTTGATTGATTTTTTTTTAGAATGAATGAAGAAAATTCATAGAAAATTTCAAAAGGAACTGTCCGTTCATTTTTCTTCAAACAATGAAACATAATCAAGACTTACAATGTTGCAATCCAATATATGGATTTTTCAACTTTACCCATCAAATGTTCTTATGTAAATCTAATTTCTCTTTCTTTTTCCTTTCTTTTCTGGTGCTTGGTTTTACTATTGTCTTTGTCTGGACTCAGGAATTCCTTCTACTGTCGTTTGGGAAGTCCCCTCTTCGGTAGCCGAGAAGGTGAAGCCCCCTACATTCTCTCCTACTCCCCCCTCTCAGCGACGTATCTCAAAAAGTTTTAGCGTTTCTTCTTCTGCAGTGACAAAGGGTAGGCCATGGTTCTTTTTCTAATTTCTAGTATTTATGCCTAAATTTAGTGAAAGAAAATTTCTTCTCATCTCTTTCACAAATCAAATCTTTGGTAGGTTACATGAAGGTAGGGTTATTATAGAATGAGTCTGTTGCAAACTTCAACTAGAGTGAAGCCAAGATTTATTTATTTTGAAAACTGGCTCAAAAATCATGATGAGCGCTATGATAAAGAATATATCTCCTTACCTCTCAATTTTCGTGAGACATTCACACATTATTGAGCTTCCTCCTTCAAGATGTATACCGCACCGAAGACATTATTTAACTCAGATACAAATCCTAAAATAATTGCTGCAATCTGAGGCAGTTTCTTCTTTAAAAACAAACAAAATACATACTTTCTCTCTTCTTAGAAACTGTATCAATTGAACAGCAGCAGAGCAAAGATGTTGGACAGGAGGTGTCTGCTATGCTTCTTGTTCTTATTAAGGAACTATGTCATTTGATGACAGCTATTTTAAGTTTTGTAAGGAATCGTGAGATTTGAGTCCTTCATCTGTATCTTTGTACTTGCTGTAGGTTACTTTTCGAAGCAGTAAGTCCAAAAATGCGTGAATTTCTTATGCAGATTCTGGGGGAAGCAGTAAAGTTCAAACAGGCCGTTAGACAATTCCGACTGAAAATTTCCATGCTCTCTTGACATACTTTGATATCTTGAGTTGCTCTTAATTTTTAACTAACCTTATTTTGTATGGTTGATTCTATCAGCATGAGAATTTTGAATGAACCAACACATTTTAGATTTTTACCTAACCTCATCTGCAGTGAACCAATGAATCTGAATGGCAGGGACATCATTGTGAAAAATATTTCTTGTCCTTTAAAATCTTGCAGGAGGTTTATCTGCAAGTTCTTCTCTTTTTCTGTAAACGTTTCTTTACCTTCGATTGTTGCTTGTAATTTTCAGAAGTTTAAAAATATTCATTTTTTAGAAATACAAATGAACAATAGATTTTATTTGTATATGAGGCTACCTGTCTGAATAGAAACTGATTGCTTTACAAGAATTTAAACGGATGAATTCCAGTGTAACCATTTTGTAACGGATTTCTCTTGCCTTCGTCCTCTTCTCTATCAAATTGGAAAAACATTTCTATAAATGGGTTCTTTAAACCCTATTTTTCAGAGTATCATCTGGGGTACCTTTATACATACCTTCACCTACTTTCTCACTTCTTCTTCGTAATTGCCACTAATATTTACCTCTCTGCTAAACAGGTATTCCTAAAGCATCATTAATTGGAATAACATCTAGTCGTCTCCCAAATTCAGGGCATCCATCCACTCCAACAAACTCTGGACCATCATCTACCTCTAGTTTAAGCTGTAAGTTATCATCAGCATATTTTTTTGCTCAAAGTTTTTATGCAAATGGAACCACTAATGCTAACGAACTCAAAAAATTCAATTGCCTTCGTTTTCAGCCGAAAAATCCAACAGATTACCTTCATTATTAATAATACTTTGCAACAGCTTGTCGCAAAGTATTATTAGAACAAAACAGTTGCTCCTTCAGCATAATTGCCGAAAAATTTTAATGAGTACATCAGTGGCAACAAGCTCAAAACATTCACTGTTTTGTGACATAGTTTGAACTTTACTTAACGTCTCTTTCTAGTTTCTAAAATCGCCAGAAATAGTCATTCTTTCTTGCAAAATGTAGTTAAACTCTACTTTTGATTATCATGTATTGTGTAAACTTCACTTTAGTATTCTATTTTACATCGAATTTATTAGATTATGCAGAAGAATCTTCCTGGAAGGTAGAAAAAAATGTATGTGTTTTACAACTAAGGTTTCTTTACAAATCCTAAACATCTTGGAACCTAACTTTCATTTCCTTCATCCACAGCCATGTCCTCAATCGGTCCAGAGGCCCGAAGCCTGTTGGCCTCCGCACGCCCCAAGTGCAATAGTATTCTGAGGTTGTTCGGTGAATGGTTATTTGAAGCTGCGCAAATTGGATCTGATCTATATAAAACTAAACTCAGCAACATGAGTAAGCCCTGAATCTTTTCATAATCTTACTTTAACTCTCTTAGATTTAATCATTAATTAATTTTGGCTGAAACATGCAAAATTCGTAACTTCAAATAATTTTAAATATCCCTAAAATTCATCCTCTGGGGGTCGAAAATCGACGTATCAAGAATTCATATCAGGTCCTTTAAGGAATTAAGACAAAATTTCAAACTTGTTGCTGTTATACCATTAATTTATTGCTGTCAAAATAACAAAAATTGTAAAAGAGCAAAGATCAGGAAAATTTGAGGTTATTTTTTGTTTAACAGCACACTATTACAAAAGTAAACAAGGTAACAAAACTGACAAAGTCATAAATTACAGTACGAAATAAGGTTCAAGTTGGCCTCACTAATCTTATGAAAAAGTCCGAAAATGCGATTTGATGTGATGATATTGAATATCGTGAACATTAATGCCAAGTCGACTGACAGCTCAGAGTCATTGCTGTAAGTCAATGGGTCAATCGATTCCATCGTTATTTTACCTTTAGGTACTACCAAGTACAGAAAATAGTATTCAAGTACTTAAGTATGTAAGCTAAATTTTTATGCGTCTGAAGTATTGGAGATTTTGTAGGATTGACACTCGAATTGGCATGAATGATGGTCCATATCTAGGAGAGGTATAGAAGGAAGCTCAATCTTTCTTTCAACATTTTTTAAAAGACTGTCATCTCAATTTTCAATACTATTCATCCAAACTGTGTAAATTACCGATGGATAAAATTATCCGTGTTTTATTTTTCTTACATTACCAAAAGCATATTGACAACTGAGGAACAATATTGCCTATCCGCCAACTAAAAATTTTCAGGACGAAAAAAAATTCGCTATTTTTTAGATTAGATTTTTAATTTTTGTGTACATTACAGCGTAATTATAGCGCTCCCATGCGGAATTAGAAAAAACTTAAAACATTTGCTTGCCTATTTGATACTGTAGAATGCAGAAAAGTCGCTAACTCATTTTTACATAAATTGTCTGTTAGGTGGTGCTGTTCCTTAGGCTGCGATATGTAGGTATGATGTATGAGCAAACTACTGGTTGTTTTTCTTTCCTAAACAATTTTCACTCATTTTCATACCTTATTTTCTCTCTTTTATCTTCAGAAAATAGCAGCTCTTCGAAAAGGCCAAGTTCAGTCATGATAGCAGAAACAGCCAGTATCAGCAGCAGTGGATCCACACGCAAAGGCAGCGGTAGCCTCAATCTGTCCCAGCCAAACTCTTTAACGGAAGAGCTAGACATTCCAGCAAATCTGACGTCTGATCGCTACCAGTCAGGGCGTGCCGAAGCTCTTGGCGCATTGTGTCGAATTTTCTGCTCCAAGAAAACCGGAGAGGAAGTCCATCCTCTATACTTAGCCAAATTTTATATTGCACTTCAACAAGGCCTTAGAATAAGTGACGTAAGTTATATCTTTTCAATTTTTGTGTTCTTTGACCTTGCAGTCATTTTTCAAGTTTGATTTTTATTGTCTGTAAAATTATCCATACCTAGTAGCTTTTGAGGTAGGCTTTTTAACTAATCTGTTTGCCTCCGCTATGTGTTTTGGTAACCTTTTGGGCAGCTTTGGAGCTCCAAATCAACTAAATCATTAGATGCCATGTGTGAAATTGCCTAAATATCCAGCTATGACTCTCCAAAAAAAAATAAAACATAATCGGAGATTTTAAAACGTTGCAATCGAAATACACTTTTTTGGTTTTAGCCTCCTTCATAGGGAAGATTGTATTTGACAGGTACCTTTACCAAAGAATCAGGAGAACATCAACATTCTTCGAATGGAAGATCGAAGATTTTTTTCCCCCTTTTTATCTTCAAGGCAGGAATGTATTTTCAAAATGTGCCTTTGTAAAGAGTCAATGAAATATTTAATTCATGAATTTACATGTCAACAAAGCACAGTTTTCTTTCAAAACACACATATCATTCCCCTCATAACTTCAACCCGACTGATTTTTCTGAACATGGAGATAGCATTTTTTAGCCTTCAACACAATAGCCTTTTTTGTTTCAATTTTTTGCTTGGTTAACTTACTTTTGCCTACCTTTTGGTTTTACAGAATCGTGAGTGTGATGAAACTTTAGCATGCGCTCTTTTAAACTCATCAGACCTTCTTCGTTTGGACCTGGACGGAGTGCATCTCTTAGTCCCATTCATCATCGACGCTTTAGAAATAGTTTTACCTGAAAAGGAGCTCAAAATCAAGTAAGCACAATAATTTCCAAAAGGTAGTTTTACTTTTCTCAGAAAATTATCCTCACCAAGCCGTCTTATCACCCGGCCTGGTGATGATTAGCACAGCCTCGTGAGCATCGGAGTTTGAGCCTCAGGTATGGGTGGCAGGAAAGCAGAGAGTGGCAAGAGTGGACTTGAAAGGAAGGGCACAAGTAGCGCCGCACAATGATGCGGCCGGTGAAACCTCAATTTACGCGCATAAAACGGCGAATATCTCGAAAACCGCACATGGGATCTCTTTCGGCCCAAGAGTGCTTTTGATCAGAAAGACTAGCCGAGAAACATATCCATGTTTCATCAGATTTAACCAGGGGGGAGGGGGGGACGGATTTCCTATAAGCCTTTTGCTAGCCACCCTGCAAATTCAATTATTTTATTTATACAATTTTTCTTTCTCTAAATTTTAATTGAACGTTAATTTGTTTGTTTCAGATCTACCATTTCTAAAAATGAACTACGAAGGGCATCAATTAATCTTTTGCTGTCAATGTTAGTTCTTCCTCTTCATTTTCAGGTAAATATAGTCAAATTTTTCAATTCCATGTTATTGTGAAAGTAGAGGGAGGAGGGTTTGGCTTTTCAAGCTGATAAACTTTTGGTGTATGCTTGTGGCTGCTCAAGATAACAGCCGGTATCTCTTAAGCACGCAGGCACGGACGAGGAACAGTAGATTTAGAGCTAAAGTCAGAATAAACTGTGGCATTAGCCTGCGATTTACAAATCAATATGCTTTTCATCTCTCAAATTATTTTTCTATTTCCCTGTAAAAGCCACCCTTACATCCACACACCGGGAGTTCTATAATCTAAAACTGTGCTTGCTGCACTATGAAATGCGCCAATCTTGGTATAGTGGATATCTCGGGCTCCTAAATTCTTTTTAGGAGAAAAAAACGTCATCTGTTCTTTTTTACAGTAGCAGCATCAGTTCTGGAAGAGAGATGACCTCCCAAAAACAAAATTTCTTAATTATAGGATATTATATGAATGAATTGCTGAATCATTACTGAAATACCTTTTGCTTAAAAATGAAACTTACATTTCTTGGATTTTCAGAATATGGTGATCAAAGAATTAAACTCGACTGTGATAGGACGAAGTCCATTAAGATTTATTCAATTGAAGCCCAGACTGATGAACCTTCTGATCAATGCCTTACAAGTGGAAAAAGATCCTCAGAACACTCAAATGCTCCTAGGTAAACTGATTATTCTACATATATTTTCCTTCTCTCTCCCTCTCTCCACAATAAGAAGAATCCTTGCTACTTGAAATACCATACTGTAGTGGGTACCTGATACCGTCCCATGTAGAACTGCGTTGACCAGGTGATAACGCCCAGTGTGGCAATTTAATGTAATGGTTGATACCGGTCATTTGCCATGCCTGATCATAACCACCTCTCAAGAATAATTATCACAGTCCCAGACCTTATTAATGGAGATAATTCCTCTTTTCTGCCGTGTTAAGGAAAAACTCTGTATGAATGTTCGAGAGTTGCCAAATGTCTCTGGATAAAACATATCTTTAAAAGAAAAGTTATGCATATTTTTTCTTGAAATTTTCAGATATCTTCGATTAAATTTCGTAGAAATTTGTTCGAAAAATTTGAAGGAAAATATTCGCCATTTCCCCTGTATATGTATTTTATATTGAAGGAAACATGGCAACATCTGACGGCTCATATGGCGTTCGTCCTTAGCACGGTAGTTCCGGAATGCCCTCTTCTCTTACTCCCATTATCCATGTAGTTGTGTCACAGCTAAAAATTGCTATTGGACCACTGCACAAGGTGTGAATTCAAGCATTCTGATACATGTCTCTCAACTGAAATTTCGCATAAAACTTGACTTGCATGAAGAAAATTATGAGAATCAACTCCTGACTAAAATATTACCGTTTTTAGTGTGCATTTGTCGTGGGAAATTTGGATTCTTCACGTGCACTGTGAATTCAATATATGCTCTGACTATAAGTTTTCATAATATTTTTCAGGTGGGCTGCTTCTTAGTGTCCAAGATTCAGCAATCTTCGAAGATGTAGAGCAGTCTAATCAATTAGATTCAATGGGTGGGAGTGAGACCGCCTCAAATCTTCTTTCCTCCGGTAAAACATTTTGAATATTAATTGACGTCAATTTGATAATTGTGTCCGATTGTTTCAAATTGCTTGTGGTGGGAAAAGTAATTGTAAACCTCAAAACCTGAAAATAATTTGGGTTCTTATGGATGTTTTTGTAATAGAAAATTTGACCTGAAAATTATCATTTTTTACTTATTGAAGGATGCCTGAGTTTTATTTCTGGACCCATATTTTCAAATAGTTTGTTCTGAATTTGATAAAAGTCTACAACCATAAGAAACTCTGAAAACTGCTGACGTACCAACCATCCTTATCTTAACGTAACTTTTACTCCTAGTAAAACTCAGCATTGGTGGAGCAGAGGATCAACCAATCTAAAGTTCTTGTATCGTCATAGTTTACTGTGTCTTCTGTGGTATCACTGATCACCTGCCTAAATTAACAGATGCCGCAATCACACGCTGAATGTGGCTTGAATGTGGAAGTCATCGGCCGGATGCCTGAATTTTACGCGCGATGCGCAAAATTCAGCAACGATTCTCAGCAACCATCGGACCAATTTTGAATTTGTTTGAACTATTCGAGTAGATTTAATACACATCTGGATGAAAAGAACTCGAATTTGCTAAATTTCAGCCGTTGGGCGATGACTGTTGACTTCCACATTTAGCTGCTAAATTCAGCGTGTGATTGCGGCAAGAGAAGATATGCACTCCAGTTTAATGCCATGGCAGTCTCTTGTTTTTATGTACCAACTGTTTGTCCAGTATGTTATACGCTTGGCCTATTGTTGTTTGGCTTTTACTTGTGATATTTAGAATTTTTTAATTTTTTTTTTATTATTTGTTGTTTTGATTTTTTTATTCCTTTTTTTTTTGTCGCCTTCTGCTGCAAAAGTTTAATATTTTCTGTTTTTTTTTTTTTTACCGTATCTGTTTTTCTTGGATTTTTCAACCATGGTCTTATCAGATTCAATGAGCACTTTTAGTTTATCGAGCGATTATCGAAACCACGGCCATGACGGGATGCTTACAGACGGCAGTTTGGATTCGGCCAATTTCATCCTGAGTGACGTAAACGATTATCCGTATTTCCTGACTGCATCAAATAGCAAAAGTAAATATTTTTCTCATCAAAAGTAACTTTTTATCTCTCGCACTCTTCACTCTTTATTCCGTTGTATTTACTAAAAATTATTAGCCTCCAAAACACGGCATAGTAATTTGTCAGCTGTTATTCCTGAAACTCGGATTTGCGTTCAGACAGTGTGAACAGATTTCCTATCCTTTTATCATTTTTCTCTAAAGCTCTAAGCTTTTACTCTGTCAATGAGCTATCGGGTGGTTTAAATTGTGTCTTCTCTGAGACTGAATAGCTGTCTGCCAGCCTCCAATATTTTACTTTCTCCTCTTTTTTGGTTGTTATCTACAGTTTTCCTGTTATATTTGTACTTTTTCATTTTTCTCGTCTTTTTCGTCTTTTTTCTTTGCTGACTTGTTCCACAGCCCTTCAAGATTTTTATGCATGAATGAACAATTTATTTATATATTAATTTAGTGTATCTATCAATAAGAAACAGGATCCTTGTGTATAGTGGCAAATTTTTCAGATTCACAAATTCTTGCTAACAAGGTGTAAATATGCCCTCGCAGCCTTTGCTCTCACTTAATCAATTTAATTTTTGATGCGAGTAATTAGTGTCTATAAATTTGCAGCTAATTAATTTACATCAATCATTGAAACTTCAATCAGAAGTGAAAACTCAAGTAGTAGAAATCTGATGCATGTTCCTAAAAATACCCTGATATTTAAAAATTTTACTGTAGTCTGACTATATTTGTCTCTCTCAGTTGAAAATATCAAGCTGTTTGAAAACGCTGTCTCAATTCCTCAACTGAACTTGACTATTTTGTTGTTTTCAGATTTTGCTCATGCCTTATTCCGTCGTGCCACTGATCTCGTTTGCCATTGTTTGATCTATTCTTGGAAGACTGAACTCAATGTCTCGCTAGCTGCTCTTGAGCTCTTGTCTGGACTCGCTCAGACACATATCAAAGAGACAGGTAATCATTGAGTCTTGTCATGCTATCGGCAATAGCGTTAACTTCTAAAGTCGTTGATACTTAACACAAATTGAACTATTGCTAACACAAATTTGCTGTTTAATAAAATAACATTTTACGTAGAACATGTTACATTTTCATTTAAATTTACTGGAATAAAATGATGAAAAACTTTAAAAAGTGTGTAGTAGTATTTTTACGTAAAAACGAAACAAAGAGTTCTCCTAACTCAAAAATTTTAACAGTTCTTTTAAGAGTTCTCTCCTTGAAATTTATAAGTTCTCCAACTATTTCTATAGCCAATGTTACTTGAATAATGCAATTTTGGGAGCAAAATTAGAAGTTATAAGGTATTTTGAAAGTCTATTCAAAATTTGATAGATGACTTTGATAGAGTGAAAGCAAAACGGTCACTTTTATGTCGTGTTATTATTTCAAAATCTCATTTTTTATTTAAATTTTGTGGAAGGAAATCAACCAAAATTATTTTTACCAATTTTATGGAAATAACCTATAAATTGACAAGATAAATAAAACAATTTTAGATCATGGTTGTTGATCGGTTCTTCTCAAAAATGAAAATAGGAAACGATGTTTTGGAACACCACAATGTAGACGCAACAGTTTTGCTGCACATTCTTCACTTCATCACTAGTGCCTATTCAACGAAGGGTATCTTAGTCAATATTGAAGGTGATTCGATGGACGCCATATTTTTTGTCAGAACGGCATGCAATATATCGCATCAATTGGTTCCATTTTTTCAGCTACTCGTCATTTTTCTCCAATTTTGAGATCGCAATTCTGTTGCCAGGAGACTAAAGCACTCACTTCCCAATTTTAACAAAGGAATTCAACGTAATAAAGGCATGGTTTTTTTAGAGATATCGAAACTGCACTCGAATGCCATATTTTCTCTCTAAAAAAACCTTGCTTTTATTATACTGAATTTCTTTGTTAAAATTGGGAAGTGAGTGCTTTAGTCTCCTGACAACAAAATTGCAATCTCAAAATTGGAGAAAAATGACGAGTAGCTGAAAAAATGGAACCAATTGATGCGATATATTGCATGCCGTTTTGACACAAAATATGGCGTCCATCGAATCACCTTATAAAACTAAGAGTTTGTGTGGATCTAATCATTTTTTGTTCATTCATAAAATTTAATCATCTTGATATGATACTGCTACCACAACTTCGCTCTTTTTTCTCTCCAAATCATGAGCTTTGAGCTGAAGCAAATCTTTTTATGTATGAAAAGAAAACTTTTTATCATCTTCCATCTGGGATAGTATTTTAGTTCTATTTCTGCTTCCGTTTAGATGCTCAAGAGTGCAAAATTATCGTCAAGTGGATCTGTGATTACATTTCAAACCAGTGCTCCCGGCCTCCACCGGCTCATTCAAAAGACTTACACTCAACGATTGTGGCAGCATTCCAATGCACGTCAACATGGCTGATCGCACATCCGTACCTTTTACAAGACAAAGAATCTCTCTCAACAGTGCTGGAAGTTGTTGAATTGGGAATCTCTGGATCAAAATCAATGGTAGAAGTTCAATGAATAATTGTAGCCTTTTCTCATAAAATTTTCTAAAGATAAATGTTCTGCCAAGTTGAATATAAATGAGATGTGGAGCAAAGCAGCCAAGTCGAGGCATTCATAGAAAAAGTTAGAATTCTACGAATAGCATATCGGCTCAGCAACTTCAGCTGATGCTATCAGAGAAAGCTTGAACAACCGGAACAACCTCTGGTTCTTTTTACTACAATTTGAATCTCTAGAAGCGGATTATCTGTCAACTCAGCTTAATGAAAAGAAAAAAATCAAAGTGAAAGTTTCATTCAAAGTTCAGGGAAAAGTCAGGGAATTTGGGGATTTAGAGTCAAAGAAAAGAAAGATTAGTTAGAGAATTTACTCAAAGTCAGGGAATTTGAAAATTTAGAGTCAAGGAAGAGCAAGTCAGGGAATTGAGAAATAAAGAAACTTGGGAAACCCTGTAGTCTTTTGTGAAGGAAGGTTTGTACAATGCAAATTTTCTTTTTAAAAAAATACTGTTTGTTCTTAGCGTTGGAGAAGAAGATAAGGAGTAAACTATTATTTTGCTTATATTGATACTTTTGTAGCAATTCTCTTCCTATCATACGACATCCATTTCATTTTCCAATTTTTACAGGGTAAACCAGGTGAACCTCCGAAACTGAAGGACGAAAAAGACTTGAAACCTGCCTCTATGAGAGTTCGAGACGCTGCAGAGGCTCTTCTCACTGTCATTTTGGAACAGGTTAGTCATTTTACTTTACGTACACAGTAACTACAGCAACTTCAAGTTGTTTAAAATAGCTCCTTTAAAATTCTATAAACCTTTAAGCCATTATATAATGGGCCTGTTGCAAACTTTTGCCAGAGCAAAATTAAGAGTTGTTTCTTGTAGATGATGTCTGAAAAATCACGATGAGCGCATCGGCAAAGTCTGAAATGCACTCATAACTTCACAATCTGCGTAAGAAATTTGCGAAATATTCATCATGGCTGACGCCAATCCGCCAAAACATGTATGACGGGACGAGATAACACCTGACCAGGATAAGACCAGATAACAATCGGTGTGCTTACGTTCATATTTTCCTCGCCTGCCTTGATTGACCTTAATCTCTCCTCGAATTACATGCGGAACTGCGGAAGCATCGCCCATGATGAATATTGCCGACAATGGAACGACTCCTCTGATAAAATTTCACCTGTGCTGTAGTATCGTGTTAGTGGCGGGAAGCTAAAAAAACGCTATTTGCTTACGCAGATTGTGAAGTTATGAGTGCATTTCAGACTTTGCCGATGCTTTTAATCTCCAGCGCGCAGCCATACTATTTAATTCTGCTAAAATGATTATTTTCAAATACTTCCTAATAGTCCTGCAAGTCATCGAAATGGAGAAACATCACTTGACAAGCTCTTTTCCACACCACCTTAGAAGAGCCCGATCAGACTGAGGATGCGGTGCTGCTCCTGGAGGTAGAGCTTTCGGCGCGTTTTTTTAACGTGGTATCGCCAAGAGCCCTAATCCACGGGGGGAAGGGAAGAGGAAACGGGGAGAGAAAACAAAAAATGAAACACTTACCAACGCTGACGCAGCTCCATCTGATACTTCTCCTTGTCGTTTTTTATACTGCTGAACAGCAGCTGTCCCTCTGAAGACGAAAGTAGTGCCCTCATCAACTGATTAATGAAGAGAATTAAAACGGTATCTTACCCTCGGTTGTGGGAACGAATCCACCAGCAGCAGCAGCACCTGAAACAGAAGAAAAAAAAAAAAAAAAAAAAAAAAAAAAAAAAAAAAAAAAAAAAAAAAAAAAAAAAAAAAAAAA